>JADMLD010001475.1:205000-225000 GCA_017589585.1 Phylloscopus whistleri | reverse complement strand
CTTGAAGGTGAAATTGGGGGGCGGCGGGGCCTGGGCGGCTTTGGCGGGGGCACAGCGCCGTCCCCCGCCCTCCAGGACCTTCCCCTTCTTCCTGATCCTCGAGGGCTGCGCCGACCCCGCCGTTCTCCCCCTTATTCCCCCGCAGGTGCGGCAGCTGAGTACGACGGCGGCGAGACCGGCGTCCAAGCTGGTCAAGGTGAGGGGGCAGGGGGGGTCTCAAAGGTGGTGAAGATAAGGAGGCAGGGAGGGTCCCGAAGGGGTCGGGACGGTTCTCCGAGCTGGGAGGGGGGTCGTGAGGGGTCCCCAAGCCGGTCAAGAGGGATATCCCGGCTGGTCAAGGTGACAGGAGGAGGAGTTTCGAGGGGCTCAAGGCGGCTGTCCCAGGGGCTCAAGGCGGGGGTGCCGGGCTGGCTCCCGGCCGGCCAGGGCCAGGGGCGGGGGGGTTTCTCCCCGGGTCCCCCGCTCAGCGCCCGCCCTTGCTCCCGCAGCCGCCCATCCAGGTGTACGGGCTGGAAGGGCGCTATGCCACCGCCCTCTACTCGGCAGCCAGCAAGCAGAAGAAGCTGGATCAGGTGGAGAAGGAGCTGACCCGGGTGCGGGTAAGGTGCTCCACAACCGAGGCTCCCGGGGATGGGAGTGGAGGGGGTTGGGCTCCTGTGACCTATGAGATTCCCAGCTTGCTGGCAGCTGTACTGCCTGTGGCTCTGGTGTTTAAATGGGGTATTGGGAAGGAATTGTTCCCTGGGAGGGTGCAGAGGGCACAGGGTGCCCAGAGAAGCTATGGCTGCTCCACCCCTGGAAGTGTCCCGAGGCCAGGTTGGATGGGGCTTGGATGAGTCTGGGATAGTGGAAGGTGTCCCTGTCCATGGCAGGGGTGGGACTAGGTCCATCCAATCTTTAAGGTCTCTTCCAACCCAAACCATTCCCTGATTCTCCAGCTGGAGCTGCCATTTCACTTCCCATCAGCTCTTTGCTCTCATTCCAGAAATGCCCTCGTTGCCTGCCTTGGCTGCTCCAGGGTGGGCCTTGCCATGCCAGGCAAACCCCCTGGCATCTGCCACATCCTTGTGTATCCCCTCAGAGCCTCCTGAAGGACCCCAAGCTGTCCAGCGTGGTGCTGAACCCTCACACCAAGAGCTCCGTGAAACAAAAAGCCGTGAACGACGCCCTGGCCAGAGAGAAGATGTCCCCGCTCACCATCAACCTGATGAGTGAGTGACCTCTGGGCCTTTCAAGAGAGCATCCCAGCCGTGCCAGCCATGGGAGTGGCTGCTGGGCTCTGCCCCTGGTGGTGTTTTAACCCCGGGGTGCGTGGCTGTTTTGCAGATCTGCTGGCTGAGAACGGCCGCCTGCGGTACACGCCGGGCATCGTCTCCGCCTTCGGGAAGATCATGAGCGCCTTCCGAGGGGAGGTGGTGTGCACGGTCACCACGGCTCAGGTGGGCTGGGCAGCTCTGGGTTGAGGCAGGAAAGGCAAACCTCTCCCATTGAATGCCGTGAGTGAAGTGCCTGCAGTGGGTACTTCACCTCTCTGTCTGTGAGACATCCTGGTGGCTCACCTGTGCCAAGCTGAATTGCTGCAAAGAGAGGGTTGATATGCAGCAGCTCCTGTTCATCCCATTGCAGCTCAACAGGTCACAATTTTCCTTCCTGTGTGTGAGCCCAGGGACTGACAAAAGTCAGGCTGGTCTGCACGTAGAGCTGCCCCTGTTCTTCCTTCAAACAGGAAAATGTTTCGTGAAATCAGGAGGGCACAGAATGGTTGTTGTTCCTGTGCTCTCCTGTTCCAGGATGCTGCCTTTCTGCTGGAAGTGTGTCTTCCACCTGAGAAGAAAATCTGAATTTTCATTATATCATATAAGTATTTTTAAGTCCTTCATTTTCCTTCTCCTCTGTTTTGTTTTTTTTTTTTCAGCCCTTGGATGAGGCCAGCCTCAGTGAACTGAAAACTGTTCTGAATGGGTTCTTGGCTAAAGGAGAGGTGTTGAAGCTGGAGACTAAGGTCTGGATTTTACAAAGAGATGTCATTAGGTTCATGTTGAACCTAATAACCTAATAACCTTCTGTATATCTGATTCTTACAAAAACAGGAGATTGCATTGAATCCAGTCACTTTGTTACATAGTTCCCTGCTCCCTTGTAGACATGATGATGTGTATCAGATTTAATTTCTAAAATCTGCACTTTGGAATGCCATGACCACCAAGTTATCTCAAAAAAGGCCCTTTGAAAAGCTTTATATATATTTTTTTTTTTTTTGCTAGTGTTAAACTTGTATCCTGTGGTAACAAACTCCTGCTAATTGACTTTCTGTTCACTGTTCCCTCCTTAGACTGATCCATCGATCCTTGGTGGCATGATTGTCAATATCGGGGAGAAGTACGTGGACATGTCAACAAGGTCCAAGATCCAGAAACTCACCAAAATCATGAGAGAGTCTGTCTAGAGAGCTGCCCTGGCCATTCCCAGGGAAACCTGCCAGATAGAAACAATAAAACTCTTCCTTCTTGTGGAGATGGTGCCGAGTGTTCTGCTTGGGGAAGCGCAGCCCTGAGGGAGGAAGATGCTGAAGCTGCCCTGAGTTGCTGTGGCTGAACGTTTGTGGCATGGCTTGAAAATGTGGCTCAGCCTGAAAATGTGGCTCAGCTGGGGAAGGTTGCTGGGGAAGGTTGCTGGGAAGGACGTGGAAGGAGCTCTGAGGGAGCTGATCCATGGGGTCAGTGCTGGGGAGAGTCTGCCAGGCTCCCCAGAGAACTCTGGGGGTTGGTCTGTACTGCCCGGTCCAAGGGAAGGGGTGGTGGGAAATGGCCTGAAGTTGCACCAGGGGAGGTTCAAAGTAATGATTAGAAAAACGTTCTCTGGAAGAGTGGTCAAGCCTTGGGATGAGCTGCACAGGGAGGTGGTGGGGTCACTGCAGCTGTTCAGGAGGAGTCTGGATGTGGCTCTTGGGAAATGGTTTGAGGTGATGCTGGTGGCACTGGATGATCCTGAGGGTTTCTTCCAACCTGATGAATCCATGACACACAGGAGTGTTTGGGACTGGATGTTCACCCATTTCTTCTGTCCACAGGGACAACCAAGTGTCTCCCTCCTCCCTTGCCCAATATCCAACAGCAGGGAGTCCCTAGGCCAGCGTTCCTCTGGGTGGGAGCAGCAGGAGGGACGTTTGAGCCCTTCTGCAGCCCTGAGAGAGGGGAAGGCAGGAATTCTCCTTCCTTCCTTTCTTTTCCACACCAAAGGAGACTCCAGCAATAGGAACTGCTCATGGTGGAGCTGCCCCGTGAGGCTCCAGCCCAGAGAGGCTGAGGGAAGAGCATGGTGAGATGTATGAGATGCATGAAAGGGAAGGACGTGTCACAACCCAAGAGGCCTCTGAATGGGAAGCAGACGTGAGAGGGCAGCAGGAGTTGGGATGGAAAGAGGATGAGACATCCCCTGAGCTGTCCCTACAGACAGATGTGAGTGTCTCAGAGGATTCCCAATGGGACAATACCCAAGAGCTTTTCCAGAGGGAAGATGAGAGGTACCAAGACCTCTCACCATGGGAAGAAGATGTGCACTGCCACACCTGCCGATGGGAAGATAGAGAGCTGGAATCCTCCCAGTTCACAGACAGCAGTGACAAGGAGCTGTCCCAAGGACCAGCAGCTGGAGCCCAGGAGCTGCCCCGATGGGAAGCTGTGAGTGACCAAAAGCTGTCCCAATGGGAAGAACACATGAGCAGCCCAATGGAGCTGTCCCAATGGAGAAATGACATCAGCTCCAAGATCTGGGACAGACCCTTGTGCCCAGTGAGCCACAAGGAGCCCAAGCCTTGTCTTGCAGAGGCTCCCAGCTCTGCCAGCCCCCTGGGCACAGAGGTGGCAGCAGAGGCAGTGCCTGCCCTAACCAGCACCTCTCCTTCCCTACAGAGTCCCATGGAAGCTGAGCCAGCAGCTGCTGCCCCATCTGGAGCTGCTGAGGAGGCAGAGCCCCCCGAGCCTCTTGCTCTGAAAAGGCAGCAGAGCCTCCTGTGCCCAGTGAGGAGGTGCCATCAGCAGGGACACAGAGCCCACCCTGTTGCCCCTTCAACAGCCTGGCTGGTAGCAAGGTTACACTGTACTCAGACCAGAACATGTCCAGGGAGATCCTGAGCCAGGCACTGCTGGAGATCCAGAAACTGAGTCAACAGCCAGAGGAAGAGTACACCCTGGAGCAATGGATGGCTGTGGAAACAACAGCTACAGACAAAAGGGAAGAGAGCTCTGTTCCTGCCCCGCACAGCACCCCCAGCACCTCTCCTGCCCCACAGAGCCCCACGGAGGCTGAGCTGGCAGCTGCTGCACTGTCCAGAGCTGCTGAGGAAGCAGCAGTGGGGTCAGTGCAGGCAGTGTGGAGGAGGATGGATGACTCCAATGAGGACATGAATCTTTGGCAATTCTTTGATCAGTTGGAGCCTCTCCTGGTGAAAGAACAAGAGCTGTCCCAGGAAGTCTGACTGGGAAGAATGCACGGAGGAAGGTCTGTTCTCATGCAGGGGTCAGCAGCTCCCAGGACCCCACAGACTGGGAAGAATACATTGAGCAAGGGCTGTCCCAAGGAGATGTCCTCAGCTGTGAAGAAGTTTGCAATTGGGAAGAAGCCTGCATTGACCAAGATGTGTCCAGAGGGAATGGCAGCAGATCCTGAGGACACTCCAGCTGGGAGAATGACAGCAACAAGGAGCTCGTGCAGGGGAACTGGGACAACGAGACCGAGACTGGGACATCAGGACCAAGCCCTTGCACCCAGAGGATGATGAGTGGGACGAGATGAGTGTCCTGGAGCTGCCCCCAGAAGAGGACAAAGACCAGAAATGGAAAGTTTTTGCAGAGGACGGGCTCCCGGTGCCTGTTCCTCGTGAGGCCTGGGCTGAGCGCCCGGCCCTGGAGCCGTGCAGCCAAGGGCCGGTGCCTGCCCCGCACAGCCCCCCCAGCCCCTGGCCTGCCCAGCTGGGAGCCCAGGCCCTGCGCGGGCAGCCGGCTGCCCCCAGGAAACGTCCCTCCCGCTTCAGGCGGGCGCTGCGGGCGCTGCGGGGGCTGTTCCGGCGTTCCTGCATGAGGCCACAGCCGGAGGAGTGAGAGTCAGGGCACCGACAGCAGGGATTGCTCCCACAGCCTCCCTCCCTGCAGGACTCACACGGGGCTGCCAACACCAACGGGGGCTGGGGCCAGCAAACAGGAATAGGGAGATGAGGATGAATGAGAGAAACACTCAGAAGGTGATGAAGACGACAAAGACCATGAAGTAGACGAAGATTAAGAAGACTATGAAAATGAAGAAAAGTAGAAATTCAGTAACATATAGTAGAAGAGTAATACAAAATTGCAAATATATTTGAGAAGAAGAGTAAGATGACTAAGAATTTATGACAAAGACATGGGCCAGAAGAAAGGGTAGCCCGCCTCTCAGCTTCTGGAATCCAATATTGTTCCATGGTCACTAAGTTGGTTGCTGTGGGAATCTGCACAGGAGGCATTTTTACTGTTAGAACAGGAGCAACTTTGATTTTACTCCTTGCATGCTGCAATGCAGCCTCAGAAAGGAGAGATGCTTTTGTGCACACGCACACACACGCGCACAATCAGAAGCGTGTGAATCCTCCACTTGTTGCACATTGCTTCTGTAGCCTTGTACCCAGCTGTTCATCGTTTCCTTGATGCTGCTCAGTTTTGCTTCAATGTTTCCAAAATACAGCAGATGGGGGGAAACAAGACATGAACAAGTGTAAAATAGAATGGCAACCAGTGACAAAATTGCAGATGAATTTTTAATAGTGTCGTTTTTCTTTAACGGAATCTGTTGTCAGTAGAGATGTTGCTCCTAACTACCCTTTTATGACTTTTGATCCAGATGTATTTACAGTTATTTGTTTTTAGCATTTGTTCCATGTTTGTGCTGCGTGTGCGGACGGAGCGGGGCCGGCGGGAGCCACGCTCCCCTCAGAGCCGCTGAGGGCGGCAGCAATGGCGGCGCCGCTCCCTCAGCGCCCGGCCCCGGCCCCGGCGGGCGGGGAGTCCTCGGCAGCGCCCTGGGGGCAGCAGGGAGCGAGCCCCGGGCCCGGGCTCTGTGCCCGTGGCGCCGCCGAGGCGAGGGGAGAGCTGCAAGGGTCGGTGCCTCGGGCACTGCCCCGAGCCAGGTGCAGCAGCCGCCCCGGCCTTGTGGAAGCGCACGGGGCTCTCGTGGTGCCGCTTGTCCAGCTTGTGCGGGTGCCTGTGGATGGCCCCGGCCTTGCGTGGGGCCCTGCCCCGCTCAGCTTCCCGTCCCCGGCAAAGGCGCCGAGGCTGCGCTCGGTGCCCTGCGTGTCATTGCTCAAGGCAGTGAGCAGCCCCGGGGCCCGGGCAGAGCCCTGAGGGACAGCCCTGGTCCCCGGGCTACCGCGGCTCCTGGAGCCGCTGCCCACAAGTCCCTGGCACGTCCGTGCGGCCAATTCCTGGTGCCCTGCAGGGCGCAGCCTGCAAACCCAGGGCTGTGCCCTGTGGGGCTGGGGCTGCCGTGTGGGAGCGCGGCCAAAGCCCCTCAGGGCTCTGGGAACAGCAGGGGCCACAAGGCCACAAGTCCGGGGACTTCTCCGTGCCAGTCCCTGCCTGCTCCACTGTTGTTGGGGTGCCGGGGCTGGCCCTTTGTGACACGGGCGCTTGGTGTCGGGGGGCCCTTTGTGATGCGGGACATGGTGGTGGCCAGAGACCTTTGTGACATCAGGGAGCCCTGCCCTGGCTCTGAGGGTATCTAAGGGGCACAGAGCCCTGGGGTGCCCATTCCCAGGAGAGCCGCTCTCTGAGGAGGAAGCAGCTCCCTGCGTCTGTCTGTGCTCGATGCTGACAGCGACAGACGCCGACAGCGCTGACAGTGATAGTGACAAGGACAAAGCCAACTCCAACTCCCAGTCCTCCAGCCCCTTGCTCAGCTGGCTGGAAGCCTCCAGTGGGCAGTGGTCAGGGGCAGTGGGCAGGTCAACCCTGCCACTAACAGAGACTGAGGAGGAGGAGAGGCCATTGTCAACATGAATCGAGAGCGTTCTCAGAGGGAAGGCACCAGGGACAGGGAGCCTTCCTGGTAGCAAGACGCGAGAGTGAGAGCAAAAAACCAGACTGGAGAAGAGAGAGCCCAAGAAATTTCCCAGTGGGGAACCAGGAGGAGCCAAGAGCTGCACCAACACCAGGTACATGTGAGAGTTTGGGAAATTTCCCAGTACAGAGGTGGGGCACACCAAGAGCTCTATGAACAGAAGGAAACTGTCACAGTCTGGGAGCTGTAGCAGTGGGAAGAGGACGGTGAGCTGTACCAAGAGGTGCGCGAATGGGAAGAATGTGTGACAACCCAGGAGTGTCCCAGTGCGAAGTAGATGTGAGAGGGCAGCAGGAGCTGGGATGGGAAGAAGATGAGAGATCCCCCGAGCTGTCTCTGCAGAGAGATGTGAGTGTCACAGAGGATTCCCAATGGGACAGTGGCCGAGAGGTGTCCCAGAGGGAAGGTGAGAGGAGCCAAGAACTGTCACCATGGGAAGATGTGCACTCCCACATCTCCCAACAGAAAGACAGGAGAGAGCTGGAATTGTCCCAAGTCCGAGGCAGCAGTGACAAGGAGCTGTCTCAAGGACCAGCAGCTGGAGCCCAGGAGCTGCCCCGATGGAAAGCTGTGAGTGACCAAAAGCTGTCCCAATGGGAAGGACACGTGAGCAGCCAGGAGCTGTCCCAATGGAGAAATGACATCAGCTCCAAGATCTGGGACAGACCAGTGCCTCTCCTGCCCCACAGGGTCCCATGGAGGCCGAGCCAGCAGCTGCTGCCCCGTCTGGAGCTGAGGAGGAGGAGGAGCCCCCCGAGCCTCTCGCTTCCCAGGCACAAAAGGCAGCATCTCCTTCTGAGCTCAGAGATGAGGTGGCATCAACAGGGACACTGAGCCCACCCACTGTCCCCTTCAACAGCCCGGCCAGCAGCCAGGCTTTCCTAGACTGGGACCAGGGCATCACTGGGGAGATCCTGAGCCGGGCGCTGCTGGAGGTGCAGGCACTGAGGCAGCAGCTGACGGAAGCCAATTCCCTCCAGCAGTGGGGGGCTGTAGAAGCAGAAGCAGTTCCAGCTGAAAGGGAGGTGAGCTCAGTGCCTGCCCTGCACAGCAGCCCCAGCCCCTTGCCTGGGGACACCACAGAGGCGGCAGCAGAGGCAGCGCCTGCCCTGCCCAGCACCCCTCATGCCCCACAGAGTCCCCCGGAGCAGAACGTGAACAGGGAGGTCCTGAGCCAGGCACTGCAGGGGATCCAGGCACTGAGGCAGCAGCTGACAGAAGTCTATGCCCTTCAGCAATGCTTGGCTGTAGAAGTAGAATCAGGAGTGACAACTGAGAGGGAAGAGAGCCCAGTGCCTGCCAAGCACAGCAGCCACAGCCCCTCGCCTGCCCAGCTGGGAGCCCAGGCCCGCAGGGAGCAGCAGGGGGAGGCAGCAGTGGGGTCGGCCCGGGCAGTGGGGGAGAGCAAGGAGGACTCCAGTGAGGAAATGAAATGGTGGCAATACTTGGATGACCTGGAGCCTTTCCGGGTGAGAGACCCAGAGCAGTCGCAGGAAGTGTCTGACAGGGAAGAATATTTGGGGCAAGAACTGTCCCAGAGAAAAGCCAGCAGCTCCCAAGGCCCCTTGGGCTGGGAAGAATACATTGAGCAAGGGCAGTCCTACACAGATGTCATCAGCTGTGAGGAATTTTCTGACTGGGAAGAAAACCTTGACCAAGATGTGTCCAGAGGGGATGGCAGCAGATCCTCAGGACATTCCAATTGGGAAAATGACAGTGACAAGGAGCTCGTGCAGGGGAACTGGGAAGATGAGACCGAGCATGGCACCTTGCTCCCACAGGATGATGAGTGGGACGAGGTGAGTGTCCTGGAGCTGCCCCCAGACGACAGGAAAGAGCAAAACTGGAGAGTTTTTGCAGAGGACGGGCTCCCGGTGCCTGTTCCTCGTGAGGCCTGGGCTGAGCGCCCGGCCCTGGAGCCGTGCAGCCAAGGGCCGGTGCCTGCCCCGCACAGCCCCCCCAGCCCCTGGCCTGCCCAGCTGGGAGCCCAGGCCCTGCGCGGGCAGCCGGCTGCCCCCAGGAAACGTCCCTCCCGCTTCAGGCGGGCGCTGAGGGGGCTGTGCCGGTTCCGCTGCATGGCAGCACCACCAGAGGAGTAAAAGAGACGAGGGAGACAATGAAGAAGGGAAAGACGAAGAAGGCAAAGAAGGTGAATATGAAGAAGCACATGAAGATGAAGAAGATGCCAAAGATGAAGAAGACAATGACGATGAAGGTGACAATGACAAAGAAGACGAAGATGAAGATGATGAAGACAACTTTCTTCATCACCATCAAATTTGTCTTCATCAAACACCATTTCACATTTTTTTGAGAAAAATTGAAGAGAGGACAGTCCACCATGAAATGTCTCCTTTAAAAGGATCCCCCTCCGGTAAATTGAGGCTGAATACCAATAGATGGAAGTGACAAAAACCAAACCCAACAGTTAATTACCACCAGAACGCTCACAGAACTCACCCCCTTGCCCCACACAGACACAGGAACACTCACCCAAAATTTCCTGGAGAATGGGCAAACATTTAGGAAATCCCTTCCTGGCTCGGGGTGGGAGTTGATGCCGGCTCTCAGGCCAAGGGAAGTGGAGCTCTCCCAGAGGAGTTCCATGCAGCAGGAGGCACAGCCCTGGTGCCTCTCTGGCATTGACCTCCTCTCCAGGGCAGACGAAGCCGCTGGGCTGGAGTCTCTTGCTCTGCTTTCTCTGCCCAGCTCAGCTCCCCGAGGCTTGGGGCTGGAACGGGACGGCCCCGCTCCCGCCGGCCCCGCTCCTCTGGTGTCGGAGCAGCAGCCGTTGGGTTCAGCCCGAGGAGCTGGAGGATTGCTGCTGCAGCTCCTGCAGGCCAGGGAAGGGAAAAGCTTTTTGATGGGCAACCAAAGCCAAGCAAGCCCAGCAAAACCGAACCGTGCAGAGCCACAAAGGCCTGGGCAGTGAGGCTTGGGAAATGCCCCCCAAAGAGCCCAAAGCTCCCCCTTCTCCAGCCCCACACACACCCGGCCCCGGCCCTGGAAGGTGCAGCCACCATTTCTTGGGCATAAAGCAGAGGCTCATGGAACAGACTGTCAGCATCAACCACTCCAACACAACAGCAACCAAGACGAAGAAGATGAAGATGGTGGAGAACACAAAGACAAAGAAGATGAAGAAGACCAAGACAACAAAGAAAAAGACTAAGACGATGACGAAGATAAAGAAGAACAATTTAAAAATACCTAGAAGAATAGTCATAAGAATTTGTAAATATATAGAGGAAGAGTAATAGGAATAAGAATTTAAAAATACTTGGATGAAGAGAAGTAGTTAGAATAGCAAAGAAAGAAAAGAGTAGTTAGAATAAGAAGAGTAGGAAGAATAATTTAAGAATACATAAATGAAGATAAAATGGAAAGAATAAGTAAAACTAGGAAATACTTTATTATATATTGTATATTTTTACTACAGTCTATGATATAAAAATATGAATATAAAATATGTTTTAATTACAATATATTATAATTTTCTTGGAAATAACCGAAGAAAGATACAACACTGTTTAAATTACTGAAGAATTTGTATATTTTTTCTAATAAAGTCTGTAAGGCAGAAGGAAAGAGTCTCCAGATTTCATGTCCTGTCTGTCAGAGGTGCTGCAGTATTCTCACCCTCAGTGCCAGGGAGTGAGTGCCCTGTGAGCAGTGAGTGCTCAGCCCCCAGGGCAGCGGGAGAGTTCCCGGCTGGGCCGGCAGGGCAGGGCTGTCGCTGCTCTCTGGAGGCCAAGGAAAGGCGCCCGTTGAGGGCGGCTGAGAGAGAGCTGTGCTGGGAAGCCTTTGCAGCAGGGCTGTGCAGCCGGGACAGCGAAGGCACCGCAGCCCCGCTCTGCCGCTGCCCATGGCCAGGGAGCCGCGCTGGCTGAGAGAGGCAGCGCCAGTTTGGCCTGGGCCAGGAGCAGCGGCTGCTCCTTCCCAGCCTTGCCGTGGCTGTCGAGGGGCAGCAAAGGCTCTTCTCAGCATTTTCACTTCTGTTCTGCACACAAAACATCCACCAGAAGGAAATTGCAGCTGACCCTGTGGCCAAAGCCGTGCACCCTCTACTCCCCTGTCCTTGCCCAGGGCCTGCTCAGCAGAAAGCAGCTCTGGGGTCGCTTCTGGAGTCCGTACAACTTCTACCCCGACAGAATGGTTGGGGTTGGCAGGGACCTTGCCAGCTGATTCCCTCCTGCTCTGTGTCATGCTCTCTCTGACAGGTGTTTGCTCTTTCTCTCTCCCTACCTCACACTTCTTGTGCAGTCAAATCTGTGTTGTTGAATAAAATCTCTCTGTTTCCATCCTATGATCTCATTTGCCCCTTAACTGGAGCAGAGGCCTCTCTCCCTCATCTCATCCTGACACCTGGGCAGGGACAGCTTCCACTATCGCAGGTGTCTCCAAGCCCCATCCATGTTTTTGGTAGTTTTAGGGTCCCTTTCCCAGAATCCCAGGATCACATCTCCAGAGACAGAAGCTCCTCAGCTCCTGCAGCAGCTCCGTGTGTGACAGGAGGGCCGGGCCCTTCCAGCCCCGTGTGGCGCCGGGGACGTCCCGGTGAGGCCGCGCTGGGAGCGGCCCCGCGGCTCTGCCGGGTCCTGCTCTGCCCTTGGGCCCCGGGGCCGTGTCCCTGCATCCCTGCAGGGCCCGGAGCTCTGGGCACACCTGGCTGGTGGCCGTGGTTGTGGCCGTGGTTGTGGCCGTGTCCCTGCATCCCTGCAGGGCCCTGAGCTCTGGGCACACCTGGCTGGTGGCCGCTGGTGGCCGTGGTTGTGGCCGTGTCCCTGCATCCCTGCAGGGCCCGGAGCTCTGGGCACACCTGGCTGGTGGCCGCTGGTGGCCGTGGTTGTGGCCGTGTCCCTGCATCCCTGCAGGGCCCTGAGCTCTGGGCACACCTGGCTGGTGGCCGCTGGTGGCCGTGGTTGTGGCCGTGTCCCTGCATCCCTGCAGGGCCCTGAGCTCTGGGCACACCTGGCTGGTGGCCGCTGGTGGCCGTGGTTGTGGCCGTGTCCCTGCATCCCTGCAGGGCCCGGAGCTCTGGGCACACCTGGCTGGTGGCCGCAGGTGGCCGTGGTTGTGGCCGTGTCCCCGCTCCTGGCAGGAGCCACCGAGGGTGCTGCCAGCAGCTTGGGGACACCTGGCCTTGGTGGCCCTCCTGTGCCACCCTGAGGGGACAATGCCACCCTCACAGATCCATCCCAGGAAGGAGAGCTGGTCTTGGAAACCAAGGCCTCGTGTTGGCATAAGATGTTTGTTGAGATTTTTATTATTTTTTGTTGTTTGTTGTGATTTTCGTTGTTCAGGGAAACAGCAGGGCCAGATAATCTGCTCTTTTTTTAGGAATGCTCATCAGGAGCAAATATCCCATTCTCCTTTTTTTCTTAAGAGATACAACTCAACCTCAGTGCTTGAGCTTGTCGAATGTGATATGAGATGTGTTCTAGGCCAAAGTTTGATTTTAGCATTCTATAATAATTATTTCTATTTACTAGCAGTTTCTTGTTGCTCTGAGGGGCCATCACTCTGCATGTGGAGGGTGATAACCCTTTGCAAGGGCAGCCTGAGAATAAATCATAAACCCAAACCTCGGTTGTCTTCCAGCCACACTGAGAGAGAGGGAAATATCAGGGAGGTGAGTGAGTGGCTGCCAGGTTTGGGGGAAATCTCCAGCAGCTGGGTTGTTTATCTTGGAGGAGGCTCAGGGAGGATCTCGTTGCTCTGCACAACTCCCTGACAGTGAGGGTGGGTCAGGCTCTGCTGCCGTGTCCCAGGGGAAAAGAGGAGAGGAAACGGCCTCAAGTTGTTCCACGGGAGATCCAGACTGGAGATCTGGAAAAAATTTGCTCTGCCAGAGTGGTCAGGCCTTGGGATGAGCTGCCCAGGGAGGTTTGGAGTCCCTGTCTGTGGGAGTGCTCAAGGAGGAGTCTGGATGTGGCCCTTGGGGACAGGGTTTGGGTGATGCTGCTGCTGCTCCGGTGCTACAGGATGGCCTTGGAGGTCTCTCCCAACCCAGCTAATTCAGTGAACACCAGGCGGGGTTTGACGGAGCTGTTTCCACCCCGCTGGGCACACAGAGCGAGGAAGGGCTGAGGCAGCATCGCCTGGAGTCGAGCTCCATCTGCCGGGAATTCCAGCGAGTCACAGCAGCCACGGCGCTCCGGGAGCTTCTTCCCTCCTATCTCCTAGCTATCCCCCTCTGCCCGCGCTCCTCGGGGGAGGCTTTCCCCCCTCGGCCGATAGGGCAGAGGAGAAGCCCCGCTCTGGCAGGACTGGCCAGGCCGGGCTCTGAGCAGCCTCATCCTTCCCCTGGCACAGCCAAACCGAAGCAGGAGCAGCCACTCTGTGCCTGTGCAGTTCTGTTTCTGTGTTGCACGGGTGTAAATGCACAGAGTTGGAGCATATCCTGAGTTAGAAGGATCCTGAGAATATCCTGAGTTAGGCACCCACAGGGATCATCCAGCCACAGTCCCTGCCCAGAGCCCCCAGCAATCCCCCCTGGGCATCCCTGGCAGCGCTGCCCAAAGGCTCCTGGAGCTCTGGCAGCCTCGGGGCCGTGCCCATTCCCTGGGGAGCCTGGGCAGTGCCAGCACCCTCTGGGGGAAGCACCTTGTCCTCCAATCCAACCCCAATCCCTCCTGGCGCAGCTGCAGACACTCCCTGGGTGCTGTCAGGTCACAGGGAGCAGAGACCAGAGCTGTCCCTTGGGAGGAGCTGTAGACCCCAATGAAATCTCCTCTCAGTCTCCTTTTCTCCATCTGGACAAGCCAAGATCCTTCAGCTGCTCCTCCTGTGGCCCCTCCAGACCCTTCCCCATCTCTGTATCCTCCTTGGGACACTCTCTAAGAGCATTCATGTCCTTCTCCCATTGTGGTGCCCAAAGCTGCCCCCAGGACTCGAGGTGAGGCTGCCCCAGCACAGAGCAGAGCTGTGACCTTTGCAGCCCCAGAGCTTTTTCAGCTCAGAAGGACACACTCCCATCCTCTGACCCAAATGGTTTCAGCAATGCCATCTCTACAGTCTGTGTTTAACATTTCCAGAGGGTGTGGGAACAGCCAAGGGTTTTTTTTTGTTCCCAGGGCCTGTGTCCGTGACAGTCACTCTGCCTGTTTCCCCCATTAAGTTCCTCTCCTCTCTGACAGGGAAAAATGATTCCTCCTTCCATCCACCCCAGCTCAGCCATTCTCCAGGAAGACCTGAGTCAGATGTTTGGTGCCTAAACCAAATACCTGAGGAAGGTGGGGAAGAGGGAGACAATTGCTGGAGGGAGACACACAGCTACTGAACCAGCCTAATGTAAACAAGATCTAAAGCAAGAAGTTCAAAGTTATTAAAACGAGGGGAAAATGCCAAAGAAGGAAATTCTTCTCTGTTCAGTCACTCAGCTCTGGAGCCAATGAAACCTGCTTCACTGTTGCTGAAAGATGATTTATGGGCATGTTTTTGTAGGGGAGACAACAATAACAACAACTGTGAACCTTTTCATCCACGGAGCTCAAAGGGCTTCTCAAAAATCAGTGCCACTTGTGCAAGGAGGAAACTGAGGCACGGGCAGGGAGGGATTTTGCTCCAGCAAGCAGAGAAGGCAGGGATAAACCCTGAGTCAGGTACAATCTGTGCTGAGGTGCATCACTCAGCAAAGAGAAATCAGCAAGCTCCATCCACAGAGTGTGTGAGTGGTGGTGCAGATGAGAAAAGAGGCACCTGAGCAATTGAATTCAGAGAAATGCTGAGCAGCAGCTGGGGGAAAGTGAGGTTGTTCTCCTCCTTGCATCATTTGCCTCCATCAGCATCACAGAAGAGAATCTAATTCCTAGGATGGTTTAGCTCTAATGCATTTGTTTTATCAAGGATTAGAAAAAACATTCAGGAGGTTTGGTTTGGTTTGCTTTTCCCCTCTTCAGCTTTTTACAACTGGAGAAACCACAATTTGGGGAACGTTCTTGCATCATTTTAACAGATAATGAAAAGCCTCCTTCTCTTAACAGAGCTGGGTTTTGTCTCCTAGAGCTTTTTTCTGTTTGCTAGTTGAAATATCCACCTGGGAGGGATAAGAGATTGGAAATATAATTTTGCTTATTTAAAGATTCGGAATAGATCTGACCTCCTGCTTGACCCTCTTCTCCCCCAAATCCCTCCCCCCTCCTGTGCCACCATGAACCCTCTTTGTGTGGGAGGCACGTATCAACATCCCTGTCCATATTACTGCAAAATACATCAAAAACATCCCTGACAGAAGTGTCTGGAGGGGTTTCTGTCTCTCCCCCACTCTTTCCTGAGTGCTCTGAAAGCCTTGAGAAGTGGCAAAGTTCACCACCCACAAAGAGGGGGCTCCGAGAGCGACTCCTTTCTCATCTTTAGTGGAACCACAGTGAATGAACACTTGGAAACTTCTGGAATGTATGACATGGTGTCTTAACGAGCATCCAGGTGCGTGGGAGACTTCAGGATGTTGAAAATGTCCAGCTTGGCCGTGGGACACTGAGATAAATATTTTCCAGCAGGTGATACGGCTGAAGACCCAGGGAAGTTGTGCAGTACACAAAGGGATCCCAAAAATCAGCTCAGATCAAGGGGATCACACTGGGAAAGTGCCACTGAACAATTTTTTCAGGACCACACTGACAGGTTTTTGCCACGTGCAGAAAGTTTTGACTTTTCGTGCTGAAAGTTTTGATTTTCCGTTCTAAAATAGAACAAATTCCACTCATCCAGCCCCAAAATCATAAATCCCATGGGATGGACACTGGCTGGGATCACACATCCCTCAAAGTCACCTGTGCTGGGCTGACATCTCCGTGCTCCTGGTCTGCAGGAAGCTGGAGAAATATCAGAGATGAGGGATTGGAATTCAAAAAGGAAGGGAAGATTTTCTTTTCCCTCCTCCTCCACAAATTTAGCCACGGTTTTATGGGGCAAAAATGAAACTGGGGGACGTTCCTGTGTAAAACAACCTTGAATCAGAACAACTCATTTCAGAGAGGAAGGGTGAACTTTGCCACAGAGGCTTCCTGTAGGGATTTTGCCCTTTCAGTGAAAATCCATTGATTTTCAAAGAATTTCAGGTCCCTTCCAACCCAAACCCTTCTGTGATTCTATGAACTGGGAGCTCTCAGCCCTGAGGGGTTCTGCTGTGAGAAAAAACAGGGCAAGAAATCCCAGCAGGAATAAACCCGGTGGTGTTGAGGAGCGGGGAATAGAAGCCGTGCCTGGCTTTCCTCTGCTCACGGGTCTCGGGGTCTCTGCTGGCCCGAGATCAGGGTGGTCTCTGCCCCTTCACCCTCAGAAGAGCCCCAGGCCGAATGCCCGAACAAACGAGGTCTTCAGAAGTTCGTTTTCAAGGGTTTTTTTTCTTTCGTTTATTTTCTCTTATCTCAGTTCTGTTCTCAGAGCCTGGCAGAGGTCCGAACAGCACGGGCAGCAGGTGCTGACTCCCCCTCTGACCAAAGCCCTTCATCTTTTATACAGATAATTACGTACACATTATTTACAATTGAAAGGCCTTTATGAGAAGTCAGCTCTGGGTAGGGGGCTCGAGGGGCCGCGCACGCCGCTGCCGCTGCTCCCACTGGACACCACGGAGGAGGAGGTGCAAGTCGAGTCTGCAGAGTCGGGATTCCTTCCTCACAGGAATTCCTAGGAATTCCCTTGGCTCGGTTTAGTCCAGGGGTATCAAGTACTTTGTTCAGTACTTGTTAGGTCATGGTGAGTGGGTGGGAAGACTTCCACAGATGGCTGGATGTCCTCCTCGCACGGCAGTGTCCTTCGGAGGTCCAGATTTTGGGTCAGAGGTCCAGATTTTGGGTGGGCTCGTTGTTTTCGGGGTCTTTTTTGGGGGGTTAACTGGACTTCGGCTTGGCACAGTGCATCATGGGAGCCTCTGGATTTGCATATTGGGCGGGGTCAGCAGTTTGATGAGCAGGGAGCAGCGGAGGCCTAACCCGACGGAAGGTAAGGGGAATTCGGGATTTGGGGACAGGGAATACACAACTTGAACATAGGAAACTGAGATTTGAGGGTACAGATCCAACACAAACAGTTGGAAATAACAGGTAAGTAACAGCATAACCTTTTCAATTACATGGTAAACAGTATAACAATACAACATACAACATCAATACAACATACAACATAAAATGCATAACTTGGAGCCCTTTATTTATTTCACAATTACAAACCAATATCTATATTCTACACTAAACAGGTGTTATCTACACTAAACCAATCCCCCTAAATCTACTTGGTGTCATCATCATTGAAGAAGATGGAAACGAAGAAGAAGAAGGAGAAGACTTCAGGGCAATGCCCAAAATCCTCCATCTTGTCTCTGGTCACCCCTATTCTAAAGCCCCAAATGTGAAAATAATATCATCTTTTACCACCCTTGGAGACTTGAAATTCCTCTCTTATTGTTGGCAACCTTTCCCATGGACTGTGGTCGAGGCCCTTGCCTGCCTGAGGTCCGTGCCAGGGTCTCCAACCCCCCTGTACAAACCTCGAACCCCCCTGTACAGTTTTTTGTTTGGCCAAGGTGTCCAAAGGAATGCCTTGGACTCCCACACACGGGATGTGTGAGTTTAGTAAAATTGCCACTTAAACTTCCCCGGAAAAGCTACAGCTGTTCCTGCATTTGAAAGTGAAACAGCCCGAGGCATTTTTTGCCTGCTCCAGGAAACAATTGTGGATCAGCAGGGAGCAGGTTCCCTCTCTTTCTCCAGCCTCCCTTCCCTCAGGAGCGAGGTTTTTCCACAGCCTCCTCCTTGCTCTGCCTTTGAAATCTGCGCATTAGATTTGCTCCCGAAATTGTTTTATCCTCCCGTCGAAAAAAAAAACCAAACAAACCCAAACAATTCCCAGACAGTGACTCGTGCTGACTAATCCAGTCTGGGAGCCTTCGAGGTGTCCCTGTAACCTAAAACCAGCAAACAAGCTTCCTAATTCAGTAGCTAGACATTCCACCGGGGGACCTGGAGGTTCTGGGCTTTTTATTTTCCTTCTCCTCGGGGTTTTTAAACGTGCTTTTTTTTATCTGCGCCGTGCCTGCCTCCCCCGGCAGGCAGGAGCTGGGATGAGCTGGAATTCGGACATTCCTTTCCTGCCTACACTTTAAAGTGCAGTTCTGCAGGGCATCCCGGTGGTAAAGTTGTTGGGAGCCCTCGATAAAGGGGAATAAAAAAACCAAACCAGGGAGCAGAGGTGTTGTTCTTCCAGAGAGGAGAAGGGGGTGCCTGGAGTTAATAATTGAGATGTTCCCGAAGCATCTCGCAGCCCTGTAAGAAACTTGGTGTTGGGAAAAGATGTGGGGACAAGGCAAAAAAAAAAAAAAAAAAAAAAACCACCAAAAAAAAACCCCAACCAAACAAAAACCCCCCAAACCAAAACAAACAAAAAAACCCAAGAAAAAAACCCAAACAACCACCCAAAAAACACAACAAAAAAACCCACAAAACAAACAAAAAAAACCCCCCAAAAACCCCAAAAAACCACAGAAAAAACCAAAACAAAAAAAACCAAAACCAAACCAAACCAAACCAAAACAAACAAAAAAAAAACCCCACAAAAACCCAAAAAAACCCAACAAAAAAACCATCCAAAACCAACCAAACGAAAAACCACAAAAAACCCCCAAAACAAAGAAACAACCCCCCAAAAAAACACAACAAAAAACCCCACAAAACTAACAAAAAAAAACCCCCAAAACAAACAAAAAAAACCCCAAAAAACCCACAAAAAACCCCCAAAAACAAAAAAAGAAAAACAACAAAAAAAAACCAGACAAAACCCCCCAAAAAATCCACCAAAAAAAACCAACAAAAAAACCGAAACAAAAACAACAACAACAACAAAAAAACCCACAAAAAAAAAAAAAACCAAAAAAAAAAAACCAACCCCCCCCCCCCCCCCCCCCCAAAAAAACAAAAACAAAAACAAAAAACAAACCAAAAAATCGTATTTTTGGCCCTTTTACCCTGCAGGGCTGAGTCAGGTTTTAGTCATGTCTGGAAAGCACGGGGCCATTAGCAGGCCCCGCAGTGGCAGCAGTGACAGATTTCTGAGCTCTGTGGGTTGTGCACAGCTCCGTCTGGGAGCAGATAATGCGCTTTATTGTCTGCTCCCTGAGCACACACGCTGAGGCAGCAGCGGCGTTCCGGGGAAAGGGATCTCGCTCCTGCCCCACCGAGCCAAGGGAGATGTGCTGTGCTGGGAGGGGAGAAGCTGTGTGCACCCAAGGGAGAAAATCCAGAAATTCCCTGTGGGGCTGGGCACACACCTGGGTTATTTATCCAGAAAATCCCTGTGGAGCTGGGCACACACCTGGGTTATTTATCCAGGACATCCCTATGGAGCTGGGCACACACCTGGGTTATTTAGCCAGAAAATCCCTGTGGAGCTGGAAACACACCTGGGTTATTTATCCAGAAAATCCCTGTGGGGCTGGAAACACACCTGGGTTATTTATCCAAAAAATCCTGTGGATTTGCCATACATGTGTATTATTTATTCAGAAAATCCCTGTGGACACATACCAGAGTTATTTATCCAGAAAATCCCTTTGCATTTGGACACACACCTGGGTTGTTTATCCAAAAAATCCCTGTGGGGTTGGACACACACCTGGGTTATTTATCCAGAAAATCCCTGTGGAGCTGGAAACAGACCTGGGTTATTTATCCAGAAAATCCCTGTGGGGCTGGACACACACCTGGGTTATTTAGCCAGAAAATCCCTGTGGGGCTGGGCACACACCTGGGTTATTTATCCAGAAAATCCCTGTGGGGCTGGAAACACACCTGGGTTATTTATCCAGAAAATCCCTGTGGGGCTGGACACACACCTGGGTTATTTATCCAAAAAATCCTGTGGATTTGCCATACATGTGTGTTATTTATTCAGAAAATCCCTGTGGACACATACCA
>JADMLD010001475.1:0-200000 GCA_017589585.1 Phylloscopus whistleri | reverse complement strand
CTTTTGTTTGTTTTATTACTCCATTTGTTAATATTCCTAGTAAAGAATTGTTATTCCTATTCCCAAATCTTTGCCTGAAAGCCCTGAATTGCAAAATTATAATTTGGATGGGGTGAGGGGTTTCCATTCTCCATTCCAAAGGAAACTCCAGCTTTCCCTGGCAGGTACCTGTCTTTCCAAACCAAGACACCTATTTTTGATGTTGTGAGTGCCACACGCTCAGCACCCTCTTCCTGATGACTCCTTTTTCCATGAGAGGTTTTTTTTTTTTCTCCCAGCTAAAAAAAAATGCACCAGACCCACGTGCATACTTGTCAAACATTTTTATTTGTCATTCACACTAATTATGATATTGAATTTACAGAGGAAACTGTGGTACAAAGAAAGAAAGAAAGAAAAAGAAAGAAAGAAAAAAAAAAGAAAGAAAAATGTTCATTAGAACTACTGCAGCAGTCCAGCTGCTCTGGGTAGTTGTAATGAATTCTCCTGTGGTGCTGGACACAGCCATCCCTGTGGACAGCAAGATTTTACCCTGGGGTGTCATCTAGACATTCCTGGAGTGGGGGGGGAAAAAAAAATCTACTCTATTCTCTTTTCCTATCTGGTTCCAAAAATCAGCAGCCACCCCCTGCCCTGCCCTCTCTCCCTCCTCTGAAAGAAAAAAAATCCCTGGTAATCAACACCCCCTCCCAAAAAAAAAAATCCCCAACCTGATGTTTTCCCCTTCAGGAAAAGTTCAGCGTGAAAGGGGAAATGTTTTGTAAACATAGCCAGAAAATGCTGAACAAATTCCCTTTGGTACCACTCTGGTGGGGCTGTGTCCCCCCTCAGCCTCACCACCTCACACTGAAATTTTGGTTTTAAAAAGAGCTGGAGTTGTCCAACCCAAAATACCACAAATAACCCATAGATTATTTTTTTAATTATTATTTTTGCACGTTTGTTTCTCCCCTACCACAAAAAAAAAGTGAAGGATGCTGGATAGAGACCATGCTATAACTGTTTACAGAAGTGAATAAAATGTAGTTCCTCTTGAAGCCTAAAAATAACTAATTGGGAAAAGAAATAAGTCTCACTACAGTATTTCAGCAAACACAAAGGTAAGTTCGTTAAAAACACAGGGAAAAAAAAAAAAAACAAAAAAAAAAAAAGAGAAAAATGCAGAGTAATTACAAGCACTAAATATTTTGGCTAGGAAGCTTTGGAAATCTATTTACAGACATAAATACAAGTAACTCTGGGGATGCAACCCTTGAAGGACAAGGAGTGGTTGGGACTGACCCAGCCAGGCGAAGAACAAAATTCCAAGGGGAAAATGGCACAAGGCAGGAAAACAAAGCAGGGTTTTGCTCCGAGGACAGAAAACAGATCCACTCCTCCCTGAATTTCAAACACAAAAAGGTCACCCAGCAAGCAGCAGTGAATGTTTCAAGAGCACAGGGAATTTGGGATTGGCTCTGGGCTGTTTGGAGGAGAGGATTTCTCTCCTTCCTGGTGGAGAATTTGGTGTCATTCTACAAATCCAACCCTCCACAGCAGGGATGCTCTCTGCATCCTCTTCCCCTGCACTAAAGCTCCTCTCCGATGCCCTGGGAGTCAGCAGGAACCCTTAAATGAGTTTAAATGTTGTTGGAGAGGGAAATATTTGTCCTCAGAGCCAGCAAGATTTACACTGGAGATGTCTGACGTGGACAAGGAGTTGTGAAAGGAGCACCCAAGCTGAGAGTAAGGACAGCCAGGAGCTGGATTTTGGGAGGGCAAGGTACCTAAAGCACTCTGCTGACTGCAGCTCCAGAGCAGAAGCACAAGAATTCTGGTTTTCTGATTCCATTCAGTTCCTGGGATGATAAAATTGTATAAATATATTCATATTCTATCCATCTAAAAATGGATATCTATATAATGGATATCTATATAAAAATAGATACTTACACACTCTAATTTGGAGATGGGGGAAATGTTTTGTCCAATTTTTTTTTTTCTGCCTGTTAAGTGCTTTTAAAATACAAGAGGAAAGACGTGAGAGCATTTTCACAGCCTTGAAAAGCTCTGCCATCCTTAGTGATGGCTACAAACCCAAATATTTGAGGAAACTGTGGTTTCTGATGAGTGAACACACTGAAACCCACAGTGATTAAACAGATTAATTGCCAGGGATAATGAGCTGGGCTTTTCCTTTCCTTTGCAGTGCTGGACATACCCAGAGAGGTTGAGCTCCAAAATTTGGTTGCTGGCAATAAAAACATGGGAAACACTGGGAAATTCCAGCAAAGTGTCATCAAGGACACAGGGAAATGTGGTGGTGACCAGTTCTGTATTTCCTCATCCCACTCACACCAGGGAGAGGCAAATTAAACCTCACCTTCAGGATGAGTGGAGACAAAGGAGAGGCACAGAGATAAGAAATGTCTGATTTAGGGTCTGAGAGTTGCCAGCTCCCTGTTCCTGTGAATCCCTGATTTTTTTAAGCTTCCAGGGTGGGTGGGTTTCAATTCTGGGGGCTCAGAGGGCAGAACAGAAAGGAGGTTGTGGTGTCCCACAGGGCTGGGAATGTGGTGACCACACTGAGCTCACCTTGGTGACCACACCAACCTCGCTTCTGCCACCGGGCTGAGCTCAGGGAATCAGCAAATCATGGAATGGTTGGGGCTGGAAGGGACCTTCAACTCATCCAGTGCCACCCCTGCCCTGGCAGGGACACCTCCCACTGTCCCAGGCTGCTCCAAGCCCTGTCCAGCCTGGCTTGGGACACTGCCAGGGCTGGGGAATCCACAGCCCCTCTGGGCACCCTGTGCCAGGACCTCACAAATTTCACAGGGATGAATTTATTCCAAATATCCCACCTAACCCTGCCCTCCTTCATTTTAACATCACCCCTCCTGTCCTAGCACTCCATGATTTTGTTAAAATTCCCTTCTCTGGGTCACCTGGCCCTTCCTGGCTCCTCCAAGCTCCTCTCCTTGCTGTTGTTTCCACTCCCAGCTCTGTGCACGTTGGTGGTCCAGCCACAAGGCAGATGTGAGAGCTGTAATCAATTTTAATTGAGAGCTGTAATAAATTAGGGTTTGAATTGCACAGAATTCTGCATTCTGCACCAGAGCTACTGCTCAGTGATGTGGGACCTTTTTGGTTTTTTTTTAGGGTACTGAAGAGGTGAGAGTCCAATTGTGGAGGTGCTACAACCAAGGGGGTCTCTGTATTTCTGCATCCAGCAGGGTCTCCAGACTTTCAAAATATATTTCTGATAGAATTTGAATGTTTTCTGTCCTTTCTCAGAGCAAACTCTGGAAAATTATAAATGGCTCTTCCATGAAATGAAAAGCACAAGGCCATGTGTTTTAACAGAAACATTCTGGGCTGTTGCTGAGATCTCTTGAAACGCTCCTGATTTGCTGCACAAAAACGACCTCACTGACAATGGAAATTCTTCGATTCTTTTCAATTCCAAAGTGCTACTGCATCCAAATGAAACAAAGAAGCAAAAATCATATCTATATCTATATATATATAAAAAGAGAAAACTTGAAAAACAAATGGTTTTAAATAAGTCCAGCTGTTTTGCTGCCTGCAGCCAAGGATCTTTTTAATTTCGAATCCTTTTAACTTTTTTTTTTTTGTCTTTTTTTTTTTTTTAAACATCAAACACTGATCTGAAGTCCTGCTTTCAAATACTCTCTGAGTTGACCTGCAATTGTTTCTCTGGTTTTTGAGAGGTACATTAAATAACAATCAGCTCGTTTGGGACGCACACGCGTGTCAACATCAGCAGTTTGGAGTTAAGGAGTAGTACAAGAGCTGCACTCAGGGCAAACCCTCAATAAAATAGTGCCAAAAAAACGTTACAGTGACATCTGATATGTTTGTGCTGGGACACAGACGGGTGGCAGTGACGTAGTAAAAAAAACCCTGCTCGTAGTAAAAGCCTTGTAGGTTTACTACAGGGCACAGCGTTGGCTACACCGACTTTAAACAGCCCTCCTCTCCTCCCAGGAGATGGAAATGGAAGGGTTGTCCAGGCTCTGGTTTTTCTGGAGCTTTCCAGGTGATCTGGACAGGATCCCTGGGCAGGAAGGGATCTGTTTGCTGGCGGACTGGAGCGTGGATTTTTGTGCTGCACAGAAATCCTGGCAGCAAACCTCACCCAGACTCCCTCAGAGCCAGGGCTTCCCCCTCGCCACGGGAATCACAGAACCAGGGAATGGCTTGGGTTGGAAGGGATCTTAAAGCTCATCCACAAAAAACTGCCATGGGCAGGGACACCTTCCAGTGTGCCAGGCTGCTCCAGCCTGGCCTTGGGCACTGCCAGGGATCCAGGGGGAGCCACAGCTGCTCTGGGAATTCTATTCCAGGGCCTGCCCACCCTGCCAAGGAACAATTCCTGATTCCCAAGATCCCAGCCAGCCCTGCCCTCTGGCACTGGGAAGCCATTCCCTGGCTCCTGTCACTCCAGTGGACAAGTATTTAATGAGGGAATATTGAATTTGCCTTAGGAAATATCTACATCCTGATTCCTGATCCTGAGAGTCACCACTGGTGACAAAGTAGGAGGAGGGAGAGATGACTCCACCACTTGGAAAGGTACAGAAATTCCCAGGGATTTTGGTGCCTTCCAGCAGGAACTGGACACCTCAATGCCTCTGAGGATCTGAGTAAAATGAGAGTGAGATAATTGTAAACAATATTTTTAGGGAATTAGGAGGTCACTTTTGCCCGTCGTTATCCCAGCCTTTTTCAATGTGTGAAATTTGACTTTGGCTGCTACCAAAAAAAAGGCAATTGCTGATATTTTTTTTTATATAGGCATATTTAAATAATAATAGTATCAACAAATAAGAAAAGTCTAAATATCAAGCATAAATATCAATGAACTCATCAAAGAAATACAGTAGTTGAAAATGACCCAAGGCTGTAGCCGTTGTGTTTAAAAAAAAATAAAAATCCAAGAGATAAAAAGTTAAATTAACTCATTGAAAAAGGGGCTGATTCTTTCAGTTGACAAAGCAAGAAAGAAGCAAGCATGATTCAAACGAAAAAAAGAGCAAAATCTTTTTTTTTTTTTGCAATTTATAAGGTGCCAAGAAAAATAAAACAAATTAGATGCAAAGCAGGATGAGCTGCATCCTAAAAAAAACCAAAACAAACCGAAAACCACAAAAAAAACTAAACCCCAAACAAAAAAAATCTCCTCAGTAATAAAAAAAAAAAAATCCATATTCTTTGGAATATACAAACAAAACGAAGAAAAGAAAGAATGAAAATCCAACATATAAAACCTCTCATTCACAGCATTGCTAAAACAGAAGCGTTCACAGTTTCCCTCTGGGAATCTTCCTATACTTCCTTACACTTTAAGACGTCCACAAGATGCAGTAAACTCGCTAAGATTCATTTTTGGTTTTTTTTTGGGGGGGGAGGGATTTCTTTTTTTTTTTTCTTTTTTTTTTTTTTAGTGTGTGTGTGTGTGTGTGTGTGAAGGTTTTAAGTCTTAAAAACAGAAGTGAACCGAAACTCTCTTTTTTTTTGTGGAGACCTTCAAGCCCAGGCACGTCGGGAAGCCCACAGGCCTGGGATCAGGCTGGATAACCCTTCTACCCACCCTCTGCACCACCAGCTGGGCGCCGTCCTCCTTTCCAGAAGCTCGTTCTCCTGCCGGGAAGGCTTTGCCGGAGCCACGCGGCTCCTCCAGGGCCTGGGAGGGTTTGCTCCTGAAACTCGTGCGTGAACGCGGCAAGGAAGTTTCTGGGCTCCCTCCCCGGGGGGCGCCGCCGGGAAAACGGGAAAGCCCGTTTAAGTCCCGACCCTTGAGCTCCTCCCGTTCCTCCTCAGTAGGGCCTCCACACGGCCTCCTCCAGCCTGGCCGTGCTGGCCATGTTGGTGGGCGAGTTGCTGTGGCTGCCTTCGGCCTCCACCACCTCGCTCTGGCCGGGCAGGTTGGGGTTGAGCAGCGCCGAGCCCGTGGAGGCGTTGGTGCAGGGCGGGTGGATGCGCGGCGGCGAGCGCTCCCCGCCCGAGATCATGGAGAACTGGTAGGAGCCGGCCGAGGTGCCGTAGTACAGGTGGTAGGAAGGGGAGCTGGTCTGGAAAGGGCCTCCCTGGGCCTGGGAGGAGCCGGGGTAGGGCGGCGGGAGGTAGGTGTGGTAGCGCGTGGCGGCGGGCATGGCCGACATGCCGATGCCGATGCCGGAGCTGACGGGCGTGGGCGTGTAGGTGAAGGCGCCCGGGTAGTGCATGCGGGGGTCGGAGATGGAGGGCAGCGCCGGGAAGGAGCGGTCGATGCCCACCCGGGGGTCGCTGAACGCCGTCAGGTCCGACGCTCCTGGAAGGGGAGGGAGGTGGAGAAAGGTTACAGGGATGCCGGGATTGATCGGGTCGGGGAGAAGGTCGGAGATGGTGGAGGCCAAGCTGTGGCCCCGTGCCCAGCTTGCCCAGGTCTTCCTTGGGCACCTCCAGGGAGTTTTAATAAATGAGCTGCGTTTTGATAAAGCGATCACTTGGGCTGGGAGAGATCCCAACGGTCATTGATTCCAAGTTGTGACCCATCCCCACCTTGAGTGCCACCTCAGAATCACAGAATCACAGAATTTCTAGGTTGGAAGAGACCTTTGAGATCATTGAGTCCAACCCAGCTCTAACACCTCAACCAGACCATGGCACCCAGAGCCACATCCAGGCTTTGTTAAACACATCCAGGGATGATGACTCCACCACCTCCCTGGGCAGGCCATTCCACATCTTTGTCACTCTTTCTGTGAAAAACTTTTTCCTAATATCCAACCCAAATTTCCCTTGATGCAGCTTGAGACTGTGTCCTCTCATTCTGCCGTTGCCGCCTGGAGAAAGAGACCAACCCCCAGCTGACTACAGCCACCTTTCAAGTGGAGAGTGATAAGAGCCTCCAGGCCTTCCTTGGGCACCTCCAGGGATGGGCACTCCAAAACTCCCTGGGCAGCCCCTGCCAAGGCCTGAGCACCCTTTCCATGGGGAAATTCCTGCTGCTGGCCCAGCTGAGCCTGCCCTGGCCCAGCCTGAGGCCGTTCCCTCTCCTCCTGTCCCTGTGCCCTGGCAGCAGAGCCCGACCCCCCTGGCTGTCCCCTCCTGGCAGGAGCTGAGGGAGCTGGGGTTGTTTATCCTGGAGAAAAGGAGACCTTATCAGAGGTGACCTTATCACTCTCTACTCCCCGAAAGGTGGCTGTGGTCTGCTGGGGGTTGGCTTCTTTCCTCTACTGACAGGAGGACATAGTCCTAAGCTGCACCAAGGGAAATTCCGGTTGGATATCAGGAAAAAGTTTTTTACGGAAAGAGTGATAAAGTTCTGGAATGGCCTGCCCAGGGAGATGGTGGAGTCACCATCCCTGGATGTGTTTAAAAAAACACTGGATGTGGCACTGGGTGCTGTGGTTTAGTTGAGATGTTGGGGCTGGGTTGGACTCAATGATCTTGGAGGTCTCTTCCAACCCAGTGATTCTGTGATTCTGTGAGAGTTATGCAGAGCCACAGGGTCCCCCCTGAGCCTCCTTTTCTCCAGGCTCAGCCCCTTTCCCAGCTCCCTCAGCCCCTCCTGGGGCTCCAGCCCCTTCCCCAGCTCATCACGGAATCCCAGAATCCCTGGGGCTGGCAAAGCCCTCCCAGCCCAGGCAGTCCCAGCTGTGCCCACCTTGTCCCCAGCCCAGAGCTCTGAGTGCCACCTCCAGGTGACACCTCCAGGGATGGGCACTGCAAAGCTCCCTGGGCAGTTCCAAGGCCTGAGCACCCTTTCTATGGGGAAATTCCTGCTGCTGGCCCAGCTGAGCCTCCCCTGGCCCAGCCTCTCACTCTGAAATGTTCCTCAGGAGAGTCAAATCCTGCCCTGCCTTGTCTGACATCCATGGAATTACGTCCAGCCCCATCCTCTCTTTCCCTGCCCGGATTAAACATGTGGAGCAGATCCTCTTTAGGAAGGATCCTCAGCGTGACTCAGGTTAATGGAAGGTCTCATCCCTAGAGCTGGCAGCTCTTCCTGGTTAAGATAACAACAATAATAATTATGGAAAAAAAAAAAAAAAGTCTTTCCAGAAGAAAGACAACTTCTGCTGGCAGCCAAGGCGTGGAGTCTGCAGCAGAGGAGCCGTGTGCTGAAGGAAATACTGAGGAGGAGCAGAGGGAAAACAAAGCCCTTGGCTCTCCCTGGATTCCAAGCTGGAGCAGACTGAGCCTGGGATTCTTGGAGCAGACACACTCCAGAGCCAAGCTCTGAAAGCTCATCAGGACACACCAGCCCCCCTTGATGAGCTGCTCTTAATTTCTTAGAAGTTCTTAATGTCTTAATTTCTCTGAAGTTGCTGTTTGCTTCCTTTAGGACTTGCCATCCATTTTTTTTTTCCTGGAAAATTAATGGGAACACGTTTCATTCCCCTAAACCCCGTCACCTTTAGGGATTTAGGAACACACGATGGGACGGAGCAGCAGGAGCTTGGGAGGAGCCAAGGTTAAGGTGGCATCTGCCAGGTTTTTAATGTTACCTCCACACCTCATTCCTGAGAAACTTCCCAAAACTGCCTGGACACATCGTTAATCAGAGGAGGCTTCGCTCTGCCCTGGCAAAAAGCAGAGTAATGACATTTAACGTCAGGATGGTCCAAATCTATCCCATATTTTTGTTTTTCCCTGGGAGACACTGGGTCTGTAGTTGGGAGGGCCTAAAAATCCTCCTCAAATTTGCTCTTTGTTTTCCAAAGAGGAGATTTTTAGAGACACCAAGTGTGGGTGATGGAAAAGGTTGTGACGGATTTTCCCAGGAATGCTGAATGACATCTAATGTAAGGAATTAGAACAGGAGAAGGAGGACATTGACGTGGGAACAAAAACCTTTCTAAGTTCCTTTACAAGGCATGGAGAAACCCTGCCAGCTCCAAGGAAAATCCCTGTGGCCATGGGCAGCTCTGTGGAGAAGGACCTGGGGGTCCTGGTGGAAAACAAAGGTGCATTCTAATTTTTTTTTAATTTTTGATTTCTAATTCTGTGCAAATAAAGAATGAGAGTTTTTACAGACTTTTTTTAAAAAGAAGAAATGGCTGTTTTTCTTTTTTTCTCCTCTCTGGAAAGTTCCCTGTGTTTTCAGCCCTCTCTACAATGCAATTATCACCCAGACCTAACAAACAATTTAGATTTGGTGTGAGGCTTTCAAAGCAAGCTCTACATGACAACAACAGAACAGGCTGGAGCACGTTCAAGAGGTTCCCTCTGATCTTAGAAGAAACCCTGAGCCTTCAAATGAGAGCAAGATGTGGAGTCAAAGGAGGGATTTCTGCAAAGGCTGTATGCAAATTAGAATTATATGGCTCTCACTCATTTATAGAAAATTCCTGCTGCTGCACACACAGATTGGTTCCAGATGGGCAGGTCAGGGACAGTTAAACTCGGTGGAATCGGGGTGGCTCTCACTTCCCTTTTTCTGGTGGCTTCTAAAGCTCTGCAGGGCGATTTGATGGACATGGAAAACAAGAAAATCCAGCGCAACGTTTAAAATGCCCAACCCCACTATCCTGCACCCTATGTCCACCCCAAATCCTCCGCTCTGGATTTAATGGGAGGGAAGGAAGCAGAGCTGGAATATCTGTGCCATCCATCCCTTGGCAATCTGGTAATTCCTCAGCAATCTAAAAAGTTTAATGACTCCCCACACCTTCAGAGTGCTGCTTTCCCTCCTTTTTCTTCCTTTTTGACAGTGCTCTGTTGGGCTCCCAACTCCAGGAGCAACCTGGGAGAGCGGAAAGCGGGGTGGGAATGAGATGAGCTCTAAGGATCCTCCCACCCCAAACCAGTTTGGGATTCAGGCTGGACAGCAGCAGGAATTTCCCCATGGAAAGGGTGCTCAGGCCTTGGCATGGGCTGCCCAGGGAGCTTTGCAGTGCCCATCCCTGGAGGTGTCACCTGGAGGTGGCACTCAGAGCTCTGGGCTGGGGACAGGGTGGGGATAGGTCACAGCTTGGAATCGATGACCTTTGGGATCTTTCCCAACCTAATTAACCCTGGGACTGGTTTATCAAAACACAGCTTGTTTATTAAAATTCTGTATTTCTCTGCTCCTCCCACAAATGCCCCAAAACCTCGGAGCAAACTTTGCCCAGAGAGCCCTTGGAGGGCTGGGGCAGCACCTGGGCCACCCGTTTGTCACTGGGAAAGTGTCCCTTTGTCATGGCGAGCCCAGGGTTGGGGACAGGGCCAGCAGTTTGTCACTGAGGAAGTGTCCCTTTGTCATGGAGAGCCCAGAGGTGGGGACAGGGCCACCAATTTGTCACCAGGGAAGATCCCCTTGGCTTGGCGGCAACAGGGTTGGGGACAGGGCCACCAGTTTGTGACCAGGGAAATGTCCCTTTGTCATGGAGAGCCCAAGGTTGAGGACAGGGCCACCAATTTGCCACCAAGGAAGGTCGCCTTGGCTTGGGGGCAGCAGGGCTGGGTGCAGGGCCACCCGTTTGTCACCGGGAGAGTATCCATTTGTCATGGAGAGCCCAGGGCTGGGAACAGGACCATCAATTTGCCACCAAGGAAGGTCCCTTTGGCACGGGAGCAGCAGGGCTGGGGACAGAGCCACCAGTTTGTGACCAGGGAAGTGTCCCTTTGTCATGGGGAGCCCAGAGGTGGGGACAGGGCCACCAGTTTGTGACCACGGGGGTGCCCCTTTGTCATGGCGAGCCCAGGATTGGGGACAGGGCCACCAATTTGCCACCAAGGAAGGTCCCCTTGGCTTGGGGGCAGCAGGGATGGGGACAGGGCCACTGGAGAAGTGTCCTTTTGTCATGGCAAGCCCAGGACTGGGGACAGGGCCACCAGTTTGTGACCAGGGAAGATCCCCTTGGCTTGGGGGCAGCAGGGATGGGGACAGGGCCACCCGTTTGTCACTGGGAGAGTATCCATTTGTCATGGAGAGCCCAGGAGGGGTTTGTCCCCGGGGGGTGTCCCCGGGGGTATCCCCGCGTGCCGGCGGTGCCCTTACCCGAGAGGCGGCTGGAGAGCTCGGCGGTCAGCGAGCTCATGCCGCCGGCCCGTCCTGGGGAGATGGGCGTGGCGGGGTGCACGGCGGGCGCGGCGATGGAGCCCAGGTACTGGTAGGACTGCTCGTAGGACCAGGGCGGCGAGGGCTGCACCTGCCGGCTGTCTGCAAGCACAAACATGAGATAAATAATGGGCTCCAAGTTATGCATTGTGTGTTGGATGTTGTATTGATGTTGTATGTTGTATTCTTGTACTGTTTACCATGTGGTTAAAAAGGTTATGCTGTTACTTCCCTGTTATTTCAAACTGTTCTTGTTGGACCCTCAAATCTCAGTTTCCTATGTTCCAAGTTATGCATTCCCTTTCCCCAGATCCCAAATTCCCCCTTTCCTTCCGTTGGGATAGGCCTCCGCTGCTCCCTGCTCGTCAAACTGCTGACCCCACCCAATATGCAAATCCAGAGGCTCCCATGATGCACCGCTCCAAGCGGAAGTCCAGTTGACCCCCAAAAGACCCCGAAAACAATGAGCCGACCCAAAATCTGGACCTCCGACCCAAAATCTGGACCTCCGAAGGACACTGCCGTGCAAGGAGGACATCCAGCCATCTGTGGAAGGCTTCCCACCCACTCACCATGACCTAACAAGTACTGAACAAAGTACTTGACACCCCTGGACTAAACCGAGCCAAGGGAATTCCTAAGAACTCCCATGAGGACGGAATCCCGACTCTGCAGACTCGACTGGCACCTCCTCCTCCGTGGTGTCCAGTGGGAGCAGCGGCGGCGTGCGCGGCCCCTCGAGCCCCCTACCCAGAGCTGACCTCCAATAAAGGCCTTTCAAAAGGAGGTGGGCTCCTGGCCCTTTTTTAACAAAACACACACCCGTGAGCCGCTCCGAAGGGCAGAACACAGCCCACCCAGCACGGGGATGGGGGCTGGGAGAGCCTTCCTGGTGGTTAAATTTCAGTTCTGTACATCGCCCTTGGCAGGAGGATTTCAAGTGGGTTTCTTTCTGTGGCATTGATTGCTTTTGTTTTATTTATTTATCGTTTTTATTTTGATTTTTTTTTTTCCTTGTGAGGCCTTTTTTTTGATGTTTCCCGTTAATAGCAGGCAGGAAAAATTACACACTGAATTACACCTAGAATTACACACAGAACTACACCCAGAACTACACCTAGAATTACACACAGAACTACACCTAGAATAACACCTAGAACTACACACAGAATTACACACAAAACTACACACAGAACTACAACTAGAATTACTCCTAGAATTACACACAGAACTACACCTAGAATTACACACAGAACTACACACAGAATTACACCTAAAATTACACACAGAATTACACACAGACCTACACCTAGAATTACACACAGAATTACACACAGAACTACACCTAGAATTACACACAGAATTACACCTAGAATTACACACAGAATTACACCTAGAATTACACCTAGAATTACACCTAGAATTACACCCAGAACTACACCTAGAATTACACACAGAATTACACACAGAACTACACACATAACTACACACAGAATTACACACAGAACTACACCTAGAATTACACACATAACTACACACAGAACTACACACAGAATCACTGGGTTGGAAGTGATTTAGATCATCAACCTTTACGATCCAACCCACGCCCTGACACAGCAGAGAAGAAGAGAGGGAAAACCAGATCAGAATTTCCAAGGGGAAAACTCCTCCTCAGTCCTTGGGGCTGTGTGTTCACAGCTCTTTCAGCCAAGAATTGTCATGCAGGACATCGAGGAGACCTCAAAGCCCATCCCATCCCACCCCTGCCATGGCAGGGACACCTCCCACTGTCCCAGGCTGCTCCCAGCCCCAGTGTCCAACCTGGCCCAGGGATCCAGGGGCAGCCACAGCTGCTCTGGGAATTCCATCCCAGCCCCTCCTCACCCTGCCAGGGAACAATTCCTGCCCAAGATCCCCTCCAGCCCTGCCCTCTGGCACTGGGAACCACCCCCCCTCATCACTGCAGATCCTGAGGGGATGCAGACTCCTCCAAAAACCACCAAGAGGTTCTTTTCTGGCCACAGGACCAGTTTGAATGAGGTTTGAAATCAGAGAAGCTCCAAAAGGAGCTGGTCCAAATCAGTTGCCTCAACTCTTTCCCTCTTATTTCATTTTGCAGGTGAAGCTGGGAGTTTGAAACATCTCATTTTCGTATAAATCAAAGGAATCAAAGAGTTTCCTCCCCTGTTTACCTCCCCAGATTCTTTTTTCCCCTATTTTTAGTAAAATCTTTTCTATTTTCTTCAGCTTTAAGAGCATCCTCCTGTAGCTCCTTTAAGACAATTGCCTTTATTGGAAAAAAAAACACCAAAAAACCCCAAATGCTGGATGATCTGCATGCAGATAAAACTGATACCAGCAAGGAAGGGAAATTTCCCAAGTCTGAGATGAGGGCTTTGATCTCCCATCAGAAAACCCATCTGGAAAACATTCTTTTGTTGTTCTTTAAGGAGATGAGTTTTACATTTTTGTTTGTTCCATCTGTTTACAAGGCAGGATTTATACAAAACTCCCAGCTTTCCAAAAGCCACTGGTGAAGTTGCAGATTGAAATTAGATTTTTTTTTTCTGCTGAGTAACAAGTTCAAATTCAGATATTATTAATATTTAATGTTTTTTTTTATTTTTAGTTTTTCAGGCAGCCTTTTTTCCAAATAAAAGCAGTTGCCTCGTGTTGGTAAAAAAGCAACGTGCAAGTGCATGAAATGAGCTTCAGGAGGAGCAGGAAGAGCACAAAAGCTGTCGTGTTGTGCATTGCAGCATCACCTGGCTGATCATTTATGGCCAGAGTTTATTGAAGGTCACAGGGAGGGACAGGAGGGAATTCAGTCTCCATTGAAATAAATGAGCCCTGGGCTGGGGTGACACTGCAGCTCTGGGTTCTGCAGTGGGGTGAGTTCAGTCATTGCTCCCCCATCCCAGCAGGCAATCCATGGATCTCGGGAGTGCGAGAATCCCAGGATGGGAATTCCAGCACAGGATCCCAGACAAGGGATGGGATCGGCCTCACCCCGGCCTCCTGCCCAGGGAGCCCTGGCCGTGCTCTGCCAGGTCCCTCTGGCACCTCCTTTTCGAGGGCTCTGCTCAGCTGCAGCCCAGAATCCTGGAATCCCAGAATTCCAGAATCTCATAATTCCAGAACCCCAGAATCACAGAATCCCAGAATTCCCAAATCCCAGAATCATGGAATCCCAGAATCCTGGAATTCTGGAATCCCATAATTCCAGAATCCCATAATTCCAGAGTCATGGAATCCCAGAATCCCCAAATCCCGGAATTCTGGAATCCCAGAATTCCAAAATCCCTGAATCCCAGAATTCTAGACTCCTGGAATCCCAGAATTCCTGAATCCCATAATTCCAGAATCGCGGAATCCCAGAATCCCAAAATCCCGTAATCATGGAATCCCAGAAATCCAGAATCCCTGAATCCCAGAATCCCGGAATTCCAGAACCCCAGAATCCCAGAATCATGGAATTCCAGAATCCCATAATTCCAGAACCCCAGAATCCCAGAATCACAGTATCCCAGAATTACAGAATCCCTGAATCTCAGAATCCCGGAATTCTGGAATCCCAGAATCCCAAAATCCCGGAATCATGGAACCCAGAATTCCAGGATACTGGAATTCTTGAATCCCAGAATACTGGAATTCTTGAATCCCAGTATTCCAGAATCCTGAAATAATGGATTCACGGAATCCCAGAATTCCAGAATCCCTGAATCCCAGAATTCCAGAATCCTGGAATTCCTGAATCCCAGAGTTCCAGAATCCCGTAATCCCAGCATCCCAGAATTCCATAATTCCAGAATCCTGGAGTCCCAGGATCCCACGGACAGCAGTAAGAAGATGCATGAGGCGACGGAGGAAGCAAGATCTTGTCCCAGGTTTCCCAGGCACCAGGAGTGGATTTCAATCCGGTTCCTTTCTTGCAGGTGCTGTGAGGAGCCCCCAGGGTGGGTGAGGGACCACAGGGGATCATCCCAGAGCTCGGGGATTGTGAATATTCTGGAATATCCCCAGGGAGGAGACCCCCCAGAGCCTCTCCGGGCTCTGCTCAGGGCTGGGCACTGCCCAGGGCAGAATTGCAGGGGAATTGCTGGGCTCAGGCCCTGCCCGGGGCTCTGGGGCCATTGCTGGGCCTGGAGCAGAGCCTGGGCCTGCTCTGCCCTCCCTGACACAGGGACAGACAGGGACAGACAGGGGGACACAGGGACAGACAGGGACACACAGGGACAGACAGGGACAGACAGGGGGACACAGGGACAGACAGGGACAGACAGGGACAGACAGGGGGACACAGGGACACCTAGGGACAGACAGGGACAGACAGGGGGACACAGGGACACCTAGGGACAGACAGGGACAGACAGGGACAGACAGGGACACACAGGGACACCCAGGGACACCCAGGGCTGAGGGCCCCTCTCAGCTGGGGCTCCTCTCCAGGCTGAGCAGCCCCAGCTCCCTCAGCCTCTCCTGGGCACGGAGATGCTCCAGGCCCTTGCTCAGCTCCAGGAGCTCCTGTCCCTGCTGTGCTGAGGAGCCAGGGCTGGACACAGCAGCCCAGAGGTGCCTCCAGGGCTGGGCAGAGGGGCAGGGTCACCCCTGACCTGCTGGGAATGCTCATCCCCACGCCCCCCCAGAAGGAAAAAAAAAAACATCAGTGCACAAAACCACATCTGGACTAAAAATCAAATAATGAACCAAAAATCTCTGCAAGGACATCCACACAAATCCTGGAATTACCTGCCCTGCCTCATCCATTTCCTGTTATCCTGACCTCTGGGGCCCTTAAAGCAATGCCAGCAGCCCCAGAGACCAACTTTATTAATCTCCCCATCCCATTAAGTCTTTCTTAAGTGAAGGCTCAAACAAGGAATCAATTTTTCTGCCTTGCTACCTGCATTCCCAACCCTTGAAATTCGCTCTTAGAGATTCCCTTTTTGCCATCAGGCTGGTTAAGGAGCTGCATCCTGCTGAGGGATGTTAATGCAGTGAATTATAGATGGACACACAGGTTGTGCTGATAACCCCAGGCATCACCCTCCCGGGTTTTTTAATAAGAAGTGGAGAAAAGGATCTCCCTTTCCATAAAAAAAATTGCATTTTTACGGCCCAGTTTCAGTCCCAGCTCCCAGTAAAGTCGAGGTTTGCATTTCCAGCTGCTGGATCAAGGGGCCTCCAGCGATATTTTATTTTGGGGATATCTGCTTTCCTTCAGTTTTCAGGTTGCCCCAAATTAAACTGGAACGGGTTGGAATTGAACACATTAAAAAAAAAAAAAAACCCAACAAAGTTTTTCCTGCTGCCCAAATAAAGAGAGCTCAGGAGTTGGTAGCTTGGCATGGGAAACCGAAGCGGTTGGAGTCAAATCTGGTGAAAATCTGCTGCAAATAAACGGGAGTCGCTTCCCAACTCGGAACATCTGCGAAGAGATTTCCAGCGAGAGCTACTCCAACGCGGGGAAATAACCTCAAGAGTTTTTGGCTTTCAACCCAAAGAAGATCCCCCCAAAAACCACTGAAAAGCAGCTCAAAACACCACCAAACCCGGGGGGAAGCTGGTGCCCGGCGCTTCTCCCACGAGCGATCACTTTCCATTTCTGCTTTTTTATGGTGTGAGAAAAGGCGTTCCGAACACGAAATCAGTGGCTAATTGCAGCCCAGCCCCTGCAGGGCCGGGATGATGGGGCAATAATTCACACCTCCCCGCGCAGTCACCGGCTCTCCCTCCCGTCCCCCCCTTTTCCCGGCCGCCTGACACCCCATTAAGCGCCGGCTCTTGAACCGTCTCTTTCGTGCCTCGTCTTGTTTTATTGCCCCGAAATCGCCGCGTTCTCCGGGGCGCGCGGCAGCTGTAATTAACAGCCGTAATTAACCCGCGCGGATAATTGCGCAACCCTTGGACGATTTAACCAAACGCGCTCTGGGCCGGGGGGGAAGGGAAGGGAAGGGAAGGGGCGCAAAAAACAACCGAGAGCGGGTTCCCGGCTGCGTTTCCAGCTGCGTTTCCAGATGTTTTGCCAGATGTTCGCTGGCCCAGCTGTGCCCGCGGGGCGCAGTTGCGCGGTGTGGCCGCTGGGTGGCGCTGGCGCTCCGGGCAGCGCCGGCCCCGCGACCCCCGAAACCCCCCGGACCCTCCTGGACCCCACTGGACCCCCCTGAAACCCCTCTGAACCCCTCTGAACCCCCCTGAACCCTCCTGAATCCCCTCTGAACCCCACTGGACCCCTCTGAACCCTCCTGAAACCCCTCTGGACCCCTCTGAAACCCCTCTGGACCCCCTCTGAAGCCCCCTGAAACCCCTCTGGACCCTCCTGAAATCCCTCTGAACCCCCTCTGGACCCCCCTGGACCCTCCTGAACCCGTCTGGACCCCCCTGAAACCCCTCTGAACCCCTCTGGACCTCCTGGACCTCCTCTGAACCGTCCTGAACCCACTCTGAACCCCCATGAAACCCCTCTGAACCCCCAGAACCCCTCTGAACCCTCCTGAAACCCTCTGGACACCCCTGAACTCCCTGAACCCCCTGAACTCCTCTGAACCCCTCTGAATCCCCCTGAACCGCCCTGAAACCCCTCTGAAACCCCCCTGAACCCCCCTGAACCCCCCCAAACCCCGAGCTGCAGCTTCCCGCGGCCCTCACAGCGCTCTGGGAACGGCTCCTGCCTGTTCCCAACCAGGAATTGCCTAAAAATGCATCCCTGCGGCTCAGGGGTGTCCAAGAGGGGGATGAACAGGAGGGGGCATGGGGGGATGGAAAATCCTGAGTGGGAATAAACCCACAGGGATCATCAATCCCACCCCAGAGCCCCCAGCAATCCCCCCTGGGCATCCCTGGCAGCGCTGCCCAAAGGCTCCTGGAGCTCTGGCAGCCTCGGGGCCGTGCCCATTCCCTGGGGAGCCTGGGCAGTGCCAGCACCCTCTGGGGGAAGCACCTTGCCCTCCAATCCCACCCCAATCCCTCCTGGCCCAGCTGCAGCTGCTCCCTGGGTGCTGTCCCTGTGCCAGGAGCAGAGATCAGAGCTGCCCCTCTGCAATCCCAGTGAGTTCCCCTCGGTCTCCTTCCCTCCAGCTGGACAACACGAATCCCCTCAGCCTCTCCTTGCATGGCCCCACAGCCAGGTGGATCTGCCAGGACCCTTTGCCCAGCAGGACCTGCCCGGGGGAAGGAGGATGAACAAACCCCTGCCAGGAACGGGGCCGTGCTCGCCGCCACCCCGAGCAGAGCTTGGCCCCAAAGCCGCTCCTGAGAGCCGAGGACAGAAATATCGGTAACCGGATCCCCTGAATGGTGCTCAGGGCAGGGGGAGGGTGGAGAGGGGTGAGGTTTAAGGTCCCTTCCAACCCAAACCGTTCTCGGATCGTAAAATCTTCCTTCACACATCACAAGAGGTGACAAAGGATGCAGATTATTCTAAACACGAATTGTTGTTTGTTTGTTTGCTTGTTTGTTTGGTTTGGTTTTGTTCTCTACTCCATTTGTATTGTCAATATTCCTAGTAAAGAACTGTTATTCCTATTCCCAAATCTTTGCCTGAAAGCCCTGAATTGCAAAATTATAATTTGGAGGGGGTGAGGGGTTTACATTCTCCATTCCAAAAGAAACTCCAGCTTGCCCTGGCAGATACCTGTCTTTCCAAACACCTGCCTTTTGTGGCCTATCAATATACTTTCACTGTTTTGATATCCAGTCTAATTTCAATTTGAAAATAGCAAGGAAAAAATAAATGCGTTTAAATCACTAAATAGGTATACTGAAAAAAAAATAATCACAACAAAATTACGGTATTAAAGCTGTGCAATAAAAAGCAAGCAAAAACTGGCAGTGGGGCTTCATGTAGTGATTATAACTGAATTTCAAATAGCTGTTACAGGTAAAAATTAGCTTTTAAAGCAAGAAAAAAAAATGAGTTTGTAATATTTTCAGTAAATGGTGCAGTGTGGGTCAGAGAGGTCAAGGCCTCTGTCAAAAGCACAGCCCAGCTCCTGAGCTCCCACAGAACCTCCTCTTGTCCAGAAAACGGCCCCAAAGCACAGAAGATGTAGAAATCCCTGGGACATAGAAAGTCCTGGGGTGGTGATTCCATCTGATCCTTTTTTGGAGGGGGCACAGTGTCAGGCACAGCTGTGCCTCTCATGGAATCACAGAACCCCAGAGTGATTTGGGTTGGGAAGGATTTTAAATCCCACCCAGTGCCACCCCTGGATGGGCAGGGACACCTCCCACTGTCGCAGGCTGCTCCCAGCCCCAGTGTCCAACCTGGCCTTGGGCACTGCCAGGGATCCAGGGGCAGCCACAGCTGCTCTGGGCACCCTGTGCCAGGGCCTGCCCACCCTGCCAGGGAACAATTCCTGATTCCCAAGATCCCAGCCAGCCCTGCCCTCTGGCACTGGGAGCCATTCCCTGGCTCCTGTCCCTCCAGCCCTTGTCCCCAGTCCCTCTGCAGCTCTCCTGGAGCCCCTTCAGGCCCTGGCAGGGGCTCTGAGCTCTCTGGGCACTGCCAGGGATCCAGGGGAATCCACGACTTCTCTTAGAAAAACAAAAAGATCTCTCCCAAACCGGTGCCACCCTGTCAGCCCCTAGGAAGCCACAAATCAGCGAATTTTCAGTGGGTGATTCACAAAGCCCCGGCTCAGATTTTCCCTTGAGGTCCCAGCAAAAAAAAAAAAATCCCCTCCCGAGTCCGATCTAACGAACCAACCAACCACGCCACGCTGGCTACAGATTTGTGCATTCTGAGCAGAAAACAGCGTGAAAAGCTCCGAAGGCACAGCGGGGCACAGATCCCGGAGCTGCCGGGGGGACAGGGCTGCGGCTGAGCCCCGGGGGCGCAGGGAGAGCTCGGGGTGACACCGCGGGGCACTCGCTGCTGCTGCTGCTGCTGCTGCTGCTGCTGCTGCTGCTGCTGCTGCTGCTGATGATGATGATGATGATGATGATGATGCTGCTCCCAGCCAAGCGGCGCTGCCAGCCCGGGATGAGCCGGCGCTCCGGGAAGCAGCGGCAGGATGTGAGTCAGGCCGGGCAGAGGGCAGGGATGGCGGGGAGCAGGTACGGCTCGGGATGGGCCAGAGTGCCGCCTTCGTCCTCCTCTCAGTGCCACCGTCATCCTCCTCTCATTCCCTTCATCCCCCTCTCACTGCCACCTTCATCCCCCCTCTCATTCCCTTCATCCTCCTCTCATTCCCACCTTCCTCCTCCTCTCATTCCCACCTTCCTCCTCCTCTCATTGCCACCTTCATCCCCCTCTTATTCCCACCTTCATCCCTCTCTCACTGCCACCGTCATCCTACTCTCATTCTCTTCATCCCCCTCTCACTCTCACCTTCATCCTCCTCTCATTCCCACCATCATCCTCCTCATTCCCACCTTCCTCCTCCTCTCATTCCCTTCATTTTCCTCTCACTCTCACCTTTATCCCCCTCTCATTCCCACCATCATCCTGTCATTCTCTTCATCCCCCTCTCACTCTCATCTTCCTCCTCCTCTCACTGTCACCTTCCTCCTCCTCTCATTCTCACCTTCCTCCTCCTCTCATCCCCACCGTCATCCTCCTTTCACTCCTACCTTCCTCCTCCTTATTCCCTTCATCCCCCTCTCATTCCCACCGTCATCTTCCTCTCATTCCCTTCCTCCTCTTCTCGCTGCCACCTTCCTCCTCTCATTCCCTTCATCCTCCTCACTGCCACCTTCCTCCTCTCACCCCCACGTTCACCCTCTCATTCTCTTCATCCTCCTCTCACTCTCACCTTCCTCCTCCTCTCACTGCCACCTTCATCCCCTTCTCATTCTCTTCATCCCCCTCTCACTCCCACTCTCACCTTCATCCTCCTCTCATTCCCACCATCATCCTCCTCATTCCCGCCTTCATCCCCCTCTCATTCCCTTCATCCCCCTCTCATTCTCTTCCTCCTCTTCTCACTGCCACCTTCATCCTCTCATTCTCTTCATCCCCCTCTCATTCTCTTCCTCATCCTCTCATTCCCACCGTCATTCTCTCATTCCCTTCATCCTCCTTTCATTCCCTTCATCTTCCTCTCATTCCCTTCCTCCCCCTCTCACTACCACCGTCATCCCCCTCTCACTCCCTTCCTGCCACGCTCCCTGGCCTTTCCACCTCCCAAACCACCCCTGCCCGTTCCAAGCCACCCTCCCCCTGCCCCAAACCCCTCCGGGGAGCGATTTCTGCCCGGCCAGGACGGGGAAAAGGCTGCGCAGGGGCAGCCCGGAGTGCCGAGCCCTTCATTCATTCATTCATTCATTCATTCATTCATCACAAATTCAGCGCAAAACCCCCCCGGCCCATCCTCGGAGCAGCCGGAGGAGTTGCGAAATCCCCTCTGCTGCCTCTGCCAGGCTTTTCTCTCTCAGATTTCTGTCACCCACAACGCAACAAAACCCCGGAGCGGCTCTGGGATGGGAGAGGCAGCAGCTGACAGCGGCCACGGGCCGGGTGAAAAACCCGGGATCGGCTCCCTGCTGCCAAACTGGAGGCAGAAATTGAAAAAAAAAAATCCTGAAAGGCTTTTCTGAGATTGTCCCCCCCCCCCACCCTCCATCCCCCTTTTCTTTGCCAATCTTTCCAAAGGGAAACTTCTCCCTTTGCTGTCGCTTTTTGCCTTCCTGCCGAGTGGTGAGAGGCAGGAACGGTCTTGACCGGGCTTGTTCCTTCACGGGGCTGCCTTGCCTAATCGAGGAAATGACCTGCCAGCGCAGAAATAACTCCCTGTGCTTTCGGGCTCGGCGGGAAGATGCCAAAAAAGCTGCCCCGAAAATCCCGGTTTGGCTTTTTCCTGCTGTTTTTGCCATCACCTTGCACCCGGCTCTGCCTCTCTCCCCACTTTTCCTGCTCCAGGCGGAGCGGTGGGAAGCACAAAAGGTCGGGAAATGGGCTTGGAATGCCTCTGACCTCCTCTCTCCCTCACAAGCCAGGCATGCAAAATGACTCAGTGACCCTCCCTCGGCAGCCCAGCAAATCCCCAGCGCCGTGAAAAAAAATAAAAATAAAAAAATAAATAAAAAAAAAGGTGTGGCGGCGCCGGCAGCCGAAGCAATTAGTCATTAGCATAAATGAGGGGGGACTTTCCGAAGGGGCCCGGTCCATCCCGGGCAGGGCAGCGGCCGCACAAGGGCTGGCATTCTCAGCCCTGGGACGGCGGAGCTGGAAAATTACCCAGCGGACTGTAAAATTCCACCGGCGGCTCCTTTTTTTTTTATTATTATTTTTTATTATTTTTTTTTTGCCCCCGCGGGGTTGGTTCCTCTCCCGGTGGCACCGGAGCCACCCCCGGGTGGTGCCACCCCCGGGGACAAATTTTCCAAAGGGTTTCTCCTTTCCACTGGGAATTGATGGGAGAGGAGCCTTCCCTGCTGTCTCTGAAGCCCCTGAGAGTGGCGGTGACAGGCGGGGTTTGAGGGGGGAGAGGCTCCCAAATCCCTGGGAGAGCGATTTTTGGGCACCGAGCTCCCCCCTCAGCCATCGCTTTCGTTTCATTTCACGATTCCGGGAGCTCTGTGCAGTGTTGAGAAGGCTGGAGGAGTTTCCGAGCCTCTAAAAACCCTTTGGGATGGGAGAGGGAGGGAATTTCTCCACGCTGAGGCATCACCTCCCGAGATGAAGAGGACAAACGTCAGCCTCAAGCAAGAAACCTTTCAAAAACGAGGCGGTGGAGACTTTTCCATCAGATTTTCTTTAGAAAGAGCTGCCAGGGAAGGAGGAAAAGCAAAGGGATGCATCCCAAAGGTTGGGGTTTTTTAAAATTTTCAGTGTCCTCACATCAAGAGAGTTGTCAGTGACACCAAGGTATTTGGAGATGATGCTGAAGGCAGCAGGAGAAAGCAGCTGTGGATGTTTTGGGGATAAAGGAGGGGAATGTTCATCCCTCAGAGCTTTACACCCTAAAGAAACGAGCGGCATCCCATGGGCTCCCCCAAAAACCCCTCCGAGCGCCGGCAGCAGGGAGCGCGGCCAGCCCCGGAGTGTGAAAAAAACCCGGAATATTTCGCAATCCCCAGCAGGTCGGCACACGGAGTGCTCCAGCCGAACACAAAATATCATCCCCCCGCTCCTCCTGCGCTGCCGGTGACAGCCCGGCTCGGGGAGCGGAGTTTTGCGAGTTTAGGGATGCATTGTTCTTTGTCTGCCCGGGTGTGAGTCAGCCCGGGGAGCTGCAGGTATTTTGTTCAGGAGGGAGACTCCGTTCTACATCCCCCCCCCTCTTCCTCCCACCCTCATCCTCCTCTTCCCTCCCTCCCCGCGGGGGCGAGGAGTGAAAAATAAAAATAAAAGCTAAAAAAAACAAACAAAAAACCCCCAAAACAAACAAAAAAACCCTCAAAAAAAAAAAACAACAAAACAAACCAACCAAACAAACAAAAAAACCCAAAAAAACCCCCAAAAACCCCACAAACCCCACCAACCAACCAAAAAAAAACAAAAACCACCAAAAACCCACAAACAAACAAACAAAAAAATCTAAAAAAAACCCCACAACCCCCCCCCCAAAAAAAAACCAACCAACCAACCAACCAACAAAAAAACCCAAACAAATACCAACAAAAAACCCACAAACAAACAAACAAAAAACCTAAAAAAATAAAAAGAAAAAATAAAAAAAAAAGAATTCAGCCTTGACCTCCCCCTCCCGTGGCTCGCCGGGAGGAGCCGCCGGACTCGCCGCCGCCTCCTGCCCTATCTGGGAGTTTGTCCCGAAGGACAGACGGACGGACAGCGGCGATTCAGGGACACACGGCTGCTGCTGGGGCAGGTGACACCCGCAGCCTGGCCCTTGACCCACAACGACAAAGGGGTGGCACCTCCTGTCCCCGCAGGGAGGAACCCGAGGGGAATCACCTCCCCCGCTGCCAGGTGACAACTCCTGCCCCACCTGTGCCCCCCAGGTGATGAATTCCTTGATTCCCCTCGCTGCCCCCCCGAGGAATTCCTGCGATTTGAGCTGGAAGCACGGGGGAGGGCAAGGCTGAGTCACGGAATTTACCCGGTGTCACCCCCTGGCAGGGAAAGTTCGTGTTGGGAGGAGGAAGGAAAAAAAAATAAATAAAAATAAAATTAAAAGAAAGAAAGGGCTGAGGGAGCTGGGAAGGTGTGTGTCTCCTCACAAGGCACGCTGGGACGGAGCATCTCCCTCTTTGCTCTGTGGGAAATTGTATTTACAGGCCTGAGGGGAGAGATGGAGAGAGATCACGGACAAGGAATGGAGTGGCAGGACAAAGGGAGACTCCAGAGTGAGCAGGTTTCGATTAAATATCAGATATTTGCCTTGGTTGTGCATCCTTGCCCTCGTGGTGGCCCTTCAGCCGCTCTTTGTCCCCCAGTTCTGCAGCCCAGGTGTCTCAGAGGTGCTCCCTGGGGAAGCTGGGATGGTTGGGAACCTTCTCCTGCCCTTTCTGCTTGATCATTCCTGGTGCTGAGCTGCTGGCAGAGGGAGGCAGGGGCTGCACACCTGTCCTGGGCAGGTTTTCCCATTTAATCTGTTCTTGGAGGGAAGCTGGGGAAGGGGCTGGAGGCCCAGGAGGGGCTGAGGGAGCTGGGAAGGGGCTGAGCCTGGAGAAAAGGAGGCTCAGGGGGGCCCTGGTGGCTCTGCACAACTCCTGCCAGGAGGGGCAGGGAAAGGAGGAGAGGAAATGGCCTCAAATTGCACCAGGGCAGGCTCAGATTGGAGACTGGAAAATATTTTTTCCCCTCACAGAGTGGTCAGGCCTTGGGATGAGCTGCCCAGGGAGGTTTGGAGCCCCTGGAATTGTCCCAGAGGAGTCTGGATGTGGCCCTTGGGGACAGGGTTTGGGGTGATGCTGGTGAGGCTTGTAGGGAAGCCGGGGGAGATCGATTTGCTTTAATCTGCTCTGTGCTGCTCTGCACCGCTGAATTCCCACCCCCAGCTCTCCCCCAAAGGGCTCAGGTGAGGGGGGCAGCGCTCAGGTAAAAAAAAAAACAACAACCCAGCCTGGCCCTGGCAGGGAAATCGTGCCCTGGAAGCACAGCTGGTAATTGAGTGTGAGATGTAATAACGCTGTCTGCCGCTGTCCCTGCTCCCGGGGCACGGCCCAGCCCACCTGGGAGCTCCTCTCCCGAGGTTCTGACCTCGGAGCAGCCTGTCTAGACTGCAGACTGAGCTGCCAGCAGGGCAGAGCAGACGCTCGTGGGGTTCAAGTTGTTTCACCCTAAGGGAGACAAGGCAGCCGAGCCAGGAGGGTGAATCACACAGCGCCAGGAACAGCTGTTTTTCTCCTCCTCGATGGCAGAGATACCCCGTGACTGTGTCAGGCACACAGTGCACAGATGGCTGGGGCTCAGTGGAATGAATCCCGGCCTGGATGCACCTCAGGAGTTTCTCTTTCAGGGGGGTGAAGCAAGAGGAAAGGAAATGGAGAGATGTTGTTCCCCGAGCCAGCACCTGGAAGTCGCACTGAGTCACTGTTTGCAGACGTGTGATTAAATCATGGAATATCCTGAGCGGGAATAAACCCACAGGGATCATCAATCCAGGCCCTGTCCCTGCCCAGAGATCCCAAAAATCCCCGCTGGGCATCCCTGGCAGCGCTGCCCAAAGGCTCCTGGAGCTCTGGCAGCCTCGGGGCCGTGCCCATTCCCTGGGGAGCCTGGGCAGTGCCAGCACCCTCTGGGGGAAGCACCTTGCCCTCCAATCCCACCCAAATCCCTCCTGGCCCAGCTCCAGCCATGCCCTGGGTGCTGCCCCTGTGCCAGGAGCAGAGATCAGAGCTGTCCCTCTGCAATCCCAGAAAAGTTTGACCTCAGCCTCCTCTGCTCCAGCTGGACAATCCAAGTTCCCTCAAACTCCTCATGTGGCCCCTCCAGACCCTTCACAATCCTCACATCCCTCCTTTGGACGCTCCAAGAGATTTAATTCCTTCTTCCATTGTGGTGCCAAAGCTGCACCTTCCCCTCTTGGGCAAAGTTTCCACACTCACGGGCCGGACCCGACCCTGCTGCTCCTGTGAGGGTGTTCTGAGGCCCTGGAGCCCAGCCCAGGACCTTAAAACTCATCCCATCCCTCCCATTCCATGGGCAGGGACACCTCCCACTGTCCCAGGCTGCTCCAACCCCAATGTCCAACCTGGCCTTGGGCACTGCCAGGGATCCAGGGGCAGCCACGAGTTCCTGTCACAGTGAAACATTGCCAGCTCTGTGTCAACATTTGGAGACAAATCCGAGGCTGAAAGCCCCTTGGATGTGTTATTCCCACTGGAAAATCAGTGAAGGAAAGGAAAGGAAAGGAAAGGAAAGGAAAGGAAAGGAAAGGAAAGGAAAGGAAAGGAAAGGAAAGGAAAGGAAAGGAAAGGAAAGGAAAGGAAAGGAAAGGAAAGGAAAGGAAAGGAAAGGAAAGGAAAGGAAAGGAAAGGAAAGGAAAGGAAAGGAAAGGAAAGGAAAGGAAAGGAAGATGGAATGAAGGAGTTCTGCAGTTCACTGGGTGATAAACGAGTGAACACAACGTGGCCTCAGGTGTCTCACAGGTTGCTCCTGATGATGTGAACTAATTACTCCACATCCAAGTCCTTTTGCCCAGAGAAAAACAAAAAGTCCTCATCCATCTCTTCTTTTCCACTTTCCCTGCTCCCTCCTCTTTTCCAGCATGAAAGCAGTGGGAAGAAAAATTCGCTCTCTGGAGCTTACAGCCATTTTATCCCCCACCAAACACTGACCTTGATGTGAACTAATTAGGATGGCAATAGATTATTAGCACGAGTGGGTAAGGTGAAGTTTTGTCAGTACAAAAGAGGCCTTTGAAGATGACAGCCATTTCCACTTTCATGCTGCCATCCCAAGTGCTCAGAAGAAAGCACAGGAACTAATAAAGGAGGATTCATCCAGGGGCACCCAGGCACCCCCCAAACCCTCATTCAGGATGGCACACGAAAATCCGCTCGGACCCTTTCAAATCCCATCACAGACCAGGATTAAAAACACAACTTCTGGTAACGAGCAGATCTCTGATGATCTAAAGACACCCTGGCTCATTTGACTGAGGAGGGAAGTGACATATCAAATGCAACCTTCAGGCTGGAACAGCCGAGGTCACCTTGAGAGACTCGCTGCTGGATGGAGCCTCTCTCCAGAGTGCAGCTTTGATTTGCAAGGGGAGGTGAGGTCCTCTCCACGTGTTTGTACAGACAGCTCGACTCAGAGCCACGCACAGATTGTGTTGTGGAAGGTGGCTGAGCAGCTGTTGCTCATTTTGGCCCTGAACTAAACCAGAGTTGTTGGAAGCTCTCCCGAGGGATCTGCTCCCCGAAGCTCTCGGCCTGACTTGAGGAGATCTACAGCAGCCAGATGGAAAATGAGCCGAGCCCAGAAGCAGGTGCTGAAAGCCCCAGCTCAGTGCCTTGTCAGGGGCACTCAGGCCAGAAATCCATTTTGTCTTGGGTTATGGAACCAAGAATGTCTATTCTATCTCATCTGTTGAAAGCAGCTGGGGAATTGTTCTTCTTTATCTCTTGTAACTCTGGGGGAGGGGGGCTGTGCCTTCTGATAAGGGGCAGCTGTTCAAACCAGGCGGGGCAGTGTTTGTTATCTCTGTCACCACCCCTCCTCCCTCCAGGGGAGATCTGCTGCTGATGGGCCATGAAGGCTCCCCAAGGACAGGACACATTCCATCATCCCAGTGGGAGATGCTGCACCCAGTGGGGGGAGCCAACCATTCCTGCCTGGATAAAAACTGAGACTCAGGAACAGCAGGGATCTGGTTCCACTGGATTCCTGGAGGGAGACTGGACCCTTCTCCCCATCCCTGGACCCTTCTCACCATCCCTGGGCCCTTCTCCCCATCACTGGACCCTTCTCCCCATCACTGGACCCTTCTCACCATCCCTGGACCCTTTTCTCTCAGGATCATCTCTGCTCCAACAGAACCACATCTGCCACTCCAGGAGGACTCACTGTGGGCTGCTCCCAACCCCCTGACCAACAGGGTGTCAGGTTGGAGCTCTGACCCTGTCAGGGTTTCTAGGATTGGTGTTTGTTTGTTTTACTCCTACATTTGTGTTGTTAATATTCCTAGTAAAGAACTGTTATTCCTATTCCCAAACCTTTGCCTGAAAGCCCTGAATTGCAAAATTCTAATTTGGAGGGGATGAGGGGTTTACATTCTCCATTCCAGGGGAAACTCCAGCTTTCCCTGGCAGATACCTGTCTGTCCAAACCAAGACGCATTTCAAACTCCACTGAAGAAACACTTTGCTTCCTCTCCAAACCCCCTGGGCACTTGGAGAGTGGCTGAGGAAAGCAGCAGCCCCTTCCAGCCCGTGGCCATGGGAGGTGGCAGCAGGAGCTGTCCCCTGAGCCACCCTGGAGCAGAGGGCACAGCCAAGGGGAGGATTGGAGGAAGGCAAGGACTCATCTCCAGGTTCAACCTTTGGCAGCAGCTGTGGGCTCAGGGTTCATGACAAGCTCTGGGTCCAGCTCAGCTGGAACATCAGCTCTGCTGGACACATGGAAAGGTCCTTGCAGGTTTTATGGAATCCTGGAATGTCCTGAGTGGGAATAAACCCACAGGGATCATCAATCCAGCTCCTGTCCCTGCCCAGAGCCCCCAGCAATCCCAGCCTGGGCATCCCTGGCAGTGCTGCCCAAAGGCTCCTGGAGCTCTGGCAGCCTCGGGGCCGTGCCCATTCCCTGGGGAGCCTGGGCAGTGCCAGCACCCTCTGGGGGAAGCACCTTGCCCTCAAATCCAACCCCAATCCCTCCTGGCCCAGCTCCAGCTGCTCCCTGGGTGCTGCCCCTGCTCTAAACTGGTTCTAAACCTGAAGGGGAAGGGAGCAGGAGCTTTGAGGGTCAAAGCGCTTCTCTCTGGTGTTTCTGAAGGTGACAAGGTGAAGAAAATCAAATCCACCCACACAGAAACCCTTCAGTGTCCTTCCAAAGCAAGGTGACAAAAGTGACAGTGCTGGAGAAGCAGGCAAAGGGCTGGGAGTGCTCAGGGATCAGCCAGAAATGCTCTGGGCACAGATTCTGCAGCAGAGTGCTCCAGGCAGGGGCTGCCCCAAAACTGGGATTCACCTGTGGAACCTGTCAGTGACACCTGAGGTGCCAAGTCCTGGACACGTCCCTGCCCCTTCTCCTGGAGCTTCCCCTGTGGGGAACCTGGGATAACCACACAGAACCCCTGGGGCTGGCAAAGCCCTCCCAGCCCAGGCAGTCCCAGCTGTGCCCACCTTGTCCCCAGCCCAGAGCTCTGAGTGCCACCTCCAGGTGACACCTCCAGGGCTGGGCACTGCAAAGCTCCCTGGGCAGTTCCAAGGCCTGAGCTCCCTTTCCATGGGGAAATTCCTGCTGCTGGCCCAGCTGAGCCTCCCCTGGCCCAGCCTGAGGCCGTTCCCTCTCCTCCTGTCCCTGTGCCCTGGCAGCAGAGCCCGACCCCCCCGGCTGTCCCCTCCTGGCAGGGAGTTGTGCAGAGCCACCAGGGCCCCCCTGAGCCTCCTTTTCTCCAGGCTCAGCCCCTTCCCAGCTCCCTCAGCCCCTCCTGGGCCTCCAGCCCCTTCCCCAGCTCCCTTCCCTGCCCTGGACACGCTGCAGCCCCTCCAGGGCTCTCCTGCAGGAGCCACAACTGGACCCAGCCCTGGAGCACAGAGGGACAATCCCTGCCCTGCCTCCCTAAATTTTGGTGTCCTCCCATCCCTCTCAGGGAGGTGTGAGCAGCCAGGGTGGAGCGAGGAATCACAGCCTGGAAGGAAAGTTGTAATCCTGTCGAGAACAGAAGTGTCAACACATGTCAGATGTTGCAAGATGTCCCGGTGTGGAAGGAACACAGCAATTCCCAGTCTGCACCGACAAAGCGCTGCTGTTCTGCCAGGCTGGGGAAGATTTCTTGGATGGAATGGGAAAAGTCTGGATGTTTTATACAAAGAGGAGTTTCACTTTCTGTATTAACTTCAAAATTGACCTTCAGATACCAAACCCTGACCTTTAGCTCCCAAAAAAACTCCTGGATTTGAAAAGCCCAGCTTGCTAAAAATCTCTTTTCAAATTTAACCCCTTGAGCTGCCCCGAAATATCCTGTAAAATTCTCATTTTCCCTTAACAATTCTGAACCTCTGAGACATCAGAAAGTGTTTTAGAAACTCGGCTGAACACATCTGAGCTGCCCCCAAGGTGCTGAGCAGAGCATTTTTTGGGCAGCTGTGGCAAGGAGAGTCCCAAGTCATCACTCGGAGGAAAAGGAACTTTTTCCCATTTCAGAAACCATCTCAAGCTAAACATAATCCTGATGTGTAAGCAAATATTCTTTAAATAGGGGTAAGAGCAAATGTGGTTTTTTTAATGTTTAATGTAAAAATCCAGCGCAGTGGCAAAAAACCGAGGTGGCTGTTGGTTATGTTGGTGATTCAATCAGGAGGGAAAAAAACGTCAAAAATGGAATTATTAAAATTGAATTAATTGTCCAGTTATTAAAACTTCAAAAATGGAATTATTAAAATTTAATTCATTACCCAATTACTAAAACTTAAAAAAATTGAATTATTAAAACTGAAATAATTATCCAATTATTAAAACTTCAGAAATGGAATTATTAAAATTGAATTCATTATCGATTTATTAAAACTTTAAAAATTGAATTATTAAAACTGAAATAATTATCCAATTATTAAAACTTCAGAAATGGAATTATTAAAATTGAATTCATTATCGATTTATTAAAACTTTAAAAATTGAATTATTAAAACTGAAATAATTATCCAATTATTAAAACTTCAAAAATGGAATTATTAAAATTAAATTAATTACCGAATTACTAAGACTTCAAAAATTGAATTATTAAAATTGAACTGATTATCAAATTATTAAAACTTCAAAAATGGAATTATTAAAACTGAAATAATTATCCAATTATTAAAACTTCAAAAAATTGAATTATTAAAACTGAACTAATTATCGAATTATTAAAACTTCAAAAATGGAATTACTATTATCAATTGTAAATATTTTTTTAATATCTGCAATTCCACAATTAAAGAAAAACCCCAAAACCTCAAACCAAACCAGCAACATTTGGAAACAATTAGCTTGAATTCACCCAGAATTATACATTTGCTGGTGTTGCTTTGCAGTTGTTGATATTTTGAGGCCGCCAGAGAAACGAAAAAAAACCACCATAAAGAAAACAATAAAAATCCTCCTTGTTTATTTGTGCAGCTCTTTCATCTGTTCCAATCAAGATGCTGCATTACTCATTTTTTCCCCTCACCCCTGCCATCCCAAAAATGATTTTGGGAGCTGCACTGGCACCTCCTGCCAGGGAATTAAACAGGAGAGGGTCCATCCTGCCAGGGAATTAAACAGGAGAGGGTCCATCCTGCCAGAGAATTAAATAGGAGAGGGTCCATCCTGCCTGAGAATTAAATAGGAGAGGGTCCATCCTGCCAGGGAATTAAATAGGAGAGGGTCCATCCTACCAGGGAATTAAACAGGAGAGGGTCCATCCTGCCAGGGAATTAAACAGGAGAGGGTCCATCCTGCCTGGGAATTAAACAGGAGAGGGTCCATCCTGCCAGGGAATTAAACAGGAGAGGGTCCATCCTGCCTGGGAATTAAATAGGAGAGGCTCCCTGTGCTCCAGCAGCTCCTCCTCATCCTCACCCTCTCTCTGAGCCACCCTGAGTTTCCAGATAAGCCCAGAGTGAGCCACAGGGAGGCAAAGCCAGACAATTACCCAGGCAAATGTTGAAAGGATTCAGGCCCCTGGGGCAGAAATGCTGTTTGTGGAGGCTGAGGGGCCATCCCTGCTCCCCAGCAGCCCAGCACTGGACTGGGAGAGAGGTTTGGAGGAGATAACATCGAAAACATCCAGCTCCTGTCTGCCTTTCTCTCCTGGGGGCCTTTCCCTGGGTGCTCAAAGGTGTTGGCAGCAGCAGCTTTGCCCTCTGTCTTTGTGTTGGCTCCTGGCAGAGCTCATCTCTCGTTTTCCTCTCCCAGAGAGGAGCAAGGGCAGAGCTGGGCCAGTCAGGAGAGCAAAAAGTTGTGTTCTGCTCTGATCCTGACCCTTCTCCATCTCGCTGCGGGGTGGAGGGGCCTCACTCTGCTTTTCCCCTCCTGGCTTTGCTGCTGCAGAAGTTTTGAGGGAAAGAATGGAGGCAGCAGCAAGAATGGCACAGGCAGAGAATCCTCAGGGTCGCTGAGTTTGGGAAAGATCTCCAAAAACATCGAGTTCCAGCTGTGCCCTGTGCCCACCTTGTCCCCAGCCCAGAGCTCTGAGTGCCACCTCCAGGTGACACCTCCAGGGATGGGCACTGCAAAGCTCCCTGGGCAGTTCCAAGGCCTGAGCTCCCTTTCCATGGGGAAATTCCTGCTGCTGGCCCAGCTGAGCCTCCCCTGGCCCAGCCTGAGGCCGTTCCCTCTCCTCCTGTCCCTGTGCCCTGGCAGCAGAGCCCGACCCCCCCGGCTGTCCCCTCCTGGCAGGAGTTGTGCAGAGCCACCAGGGCCCCCCTGAGCCTCCTTTTCTCCAGGCTCAGCCCCTTCCCAGCTCCCTCAGCCCCTCCTGGGCCTCCAGCCCCTTCCCCAGCTTCCCTCCAAGAACAGATTAAATGGGAAAACCTGCCCAGGACAGGTGTGCAGCCCCTGCCTCCCTCTGCCCCCAGCTCAGCACCAGGAAGGACCAAGCAGAAAGGGCAGGAGAAGGTTCCCAACCATCCCAGCTTCCCCAGGGAGCACCTCTGAGACACCTGGGCTGCAGAACTGGAGGGCAAAGAGCGGCTGAAGGGCCACCACGAGGGCAAGGATGCACAACCAAGGCAAATATCTGATATTTAATCTAAACCTGCTCACTCTGGAGTCTCCCTTTGTCCTGCCACTCCATTCCTTGCCCGTGATCTCTCTCCATCTCTCCCCTCAGGCCTGTAAATACATTTTCCCACAGAGCAAAGAGGGAGATGCTCCATCCCAGCGTGCCTTGTGAGGGGACACACACCTTCCCAGCTCCCTCAGCCCTTTCTTTCTTTTAATTTTATTTTTTATTTATTTTTTCTCTTCCTCCCAACACGAAAAACAAGTGGCAGGACAGCCTTTGGTGGAGATGAGTGCAACAAGGGCCTCATTGTCTCAGCCAGGTGTGAGATCGGGGTTGACCCAGCGCCAGCAGCCCCGGTATCAGCGCCAGCTCCCGGAGCTGCAAACACCCTGCAAGCCTCCCCTAATCCCGCTGCAGCCAGCCAGGGAACAGCAATTTAAGGCTTAGGATGCACACACACAACATAAATCAGAGGGGGAGGTACCAGCCAAGCCTCAGCTCCTTGGGCAGACGCCTGCAGACCGTCTGTGCTCATCAGGGGCTCATCTTTCTCTTTTTCTTTCTTTCTTTCTTTCTTTCTTTCTTTCTTTCTTTCTTTCTTTCTTTCTTTCTTTCTTTCTTTCTTTCTTTCTTTCTTTCTTTCTTTCTTTCTTTCTTTCTTTCTTTCTTTCTTTCTTTCTTTCTTTCTTTCTTTCTTTCTCTCTTTCTTTCTTTCTCCCTTTCTTTCTTTCTCCCTTTCTTTCTCTCTTTCTCCCTTTCTTCCTTTCCTTTCCTTTCCTTTCCTTTCCTTTCCTTTCCTTTCCTTTCCTTTCCTTTCCTTTCCTTTCCTTTCCTTTCCTTTCCTTTCCTTTCCTTTCCTTTCCTTTCCTTTCCTTTCCTTTCCTTTCCTTTCCTTTCCTTTCCTTTCCTTTCCTTTCCTTTCCTTTCCTTTCCTTTCCTTTCCTTTCCTTTCCTTTCCTTTCCTTTCCTTTCCTTTCCTTTCCTTTCCTTTCCTTTCCTTTCCTTTCCTTTCCTTTCCTTTCCTTTCCTTCTCCCTTTCTCTCTCTCTTTCTCTCTCTCTTTCTCTTTCTTTCTCTCTTTCTTTCTCTCTTTCTCTCTTTCTTTCTCTCTTTCTCTCTTTCTTTCTCTCTCTTTCTCTCTCTCATAAATGGAAACGTTTATGATGATTTTTTTTTCTCTCTCTCTCAAAAGATGAGAGGCTGGGTGGAGCAGCCAGCTCAGACACATTTCCATGTGCCCTATCTTGCCCCGACAGCCCCTCCTGTGCTTGCTCTCCGCAGGCAGCTCGGCTCGTAAAGGCTCCTGGCTGGGAGGGCAGGAGGGAGGGAATTACAGAATTACATCTGGGGGAAATGTTTCATGGACAAAATACAGAAATCACATGGACGTGCCCTCGCTAGGCACCACCCTCCTGAAACAAAACCCTGCCCTGCCATGGCAGCTTGGGAGCTTCTGAACATGATCGAACAGGCACAGGAATTAGCACAGCTGTTTGTCTTTCTTTCTTTCTTTCTTTCTTTCTTTCTTTCTTTCTTTCTTTCTTTCTTTCTTTCTTTCTTTCTTTCTTTCTTTCTTTCTTTCTTTCTTTCTTTCTCTCTCTCTTTCTTTCTCTCTCTCTTTCTTTCTTTCTTTCTTTCTTTCTTTCTTTCTTTCTTTCTTTCTTTCTTTCTTTCTTTCTTTCTTTCTTTCTTTCTTTCTTTCTTTCTTTCTTTCTTTCTTTCTTTCTTTCTTTCTTTCTTTCTTTCTCTCTTTCTTTCTCTCTTTCTTTCTCTCTTTCTTTCTCTCTTTCTTTCTTTCTCTCTTTCTCTCTTTCTCTCTCTCTTCCTCTCTTTCTTTCTCTCTTCCTCTCTTTCTTTCTCTCTTCCTCTCTTCCTCTCTTCCCCAGCTCCCTTCCCTGCCCTGGACACGCTGCAGCCCCTCCAGGGCTCTCCTGCAGGAGCCACAACTGGACACAGCCCTGGAGCACAGAGGGACAATCCCTGCCCTGCTCCTGCTGGACACACAATTCCTCAGCCAGCCCAGGGGCCAGTGGCCTCTTGCCCACCTGGGCACCCCTGGGCTCGTGTCCAGCCCCTGGCACCAGCACCCCCAGGACCTTTCCTGTGCACACAAGTGTTCACTTTATTCTCTGTGGCAGAGCAGCTCCTGTTTGCTGGTGGATTCCTCCCCCCATGAATTAATTAATCCCGAATTCAAATTTGCCCCAAGGTTTTGCATGGCAAATTGCTCATGTTTTTATGTAGCTCTCATGGATATCAAAGGCCCTGTGCTCTGGAGCAGTTATTCACAGGTTGCAGAATGAGGAGCATTGTTTGGACGTGGGAATTGGAAAATGAAATTCACCTTTATGCAAGGAGAGCTGGAACCACCAGCAGTGCACCCCTGGCTCAGCCAGCTGTAAGTCATCACCCCAATAAAATCAAGAGTTGCCTTCCACTCAGTGTTGTCTTTCCTAGGGGCCAGAGGATGCAGAAATTTCCAGGAATTTTTTTTTCCATGCAAAGGAATTTTGGTTTCATTGGTTTTTGTTGGTGTTGATCACCTGAATTTAATTCACAAGGGGCTGAGAGAGCCCAAATTGGCCAAGTGATATGTAAAATGATTGATAATTGTAATTAAACCTGCAAAAGGCCAAGAAGAAGTGGGATTGTTCAGCCTGGAGAGGAGAAGCTTTGGGCTGAGCTCAGGGTGGCCTTGCAGAGCCTGAAGGAGCCCCAGGAAACCTGGAGAGAGACAATTGCCAAGGGCTGGAGGGACAGGAGCCAGGGAATGGCCTCAAACTGAAAAATTACAGGTTTAGATCAGATATCAGGAAAAATTTCCTCCCTGGGAGGGTGGGCAGGGCTGGCACAGGGTGCCCAGAGCAGCTGGGGCTGCCCCTGGATCCCTGGCAGTGCCCAAGGCCAGGCTGGACACTGGGGCTGGGAGCAGCCTGGGAGGTGTCCCTGGCACCCCAAACCATTCCATGGATGGACCTTGAGGTCCCTTCCAAACCCAAGCAATTCCTGACAGAGGATGCAAACTCCAATAATTCCCCCTTCCAGTTATTTCTGTTTCTATCCCATTTTCGTGTACCTGACCAAAGACATTCCAAACATCTCCTTGGGTAAATATCCCTGAAAGTTCCTGAAGCTGAGCACCAAACCCTGACATTGAACTGAGCATTCTGCCCCACACAGACAAACCAAAGAAACCTCTGACACACACACCTGGCAGCCTCTTGCTGGAATTCAAACCCCACCTGAGAGCAAACCCACGATTTTTTAAATGCTCCTCTTGAACATCCTCGTGTTTTTCAACCCTTCCAAGAGCAGGATTGCACAAACAGGCTGGGAATGGTCAGATGGAGCCCGTTTGATTATCTAACGTGCACTTCCCCAGGCCATTCATTCTCCAGCACATCCCAGCCCAGTGCTCCTTGCCTGTGAACAATCCCTGTTTGTTGGGGTCACAATGGGCTGAGCACACAGGGGAAGCAAGGCCAGGAGTTTGCTAAGGGTGTTGTGTGTACTCAGCCACGTAAAAGGAGCCCTGTGAGTGCTGGCACCACGTGGGCCTGTCAGGGAAGGATCCTGTTTGAGGCAATGTCCTGTTAAAGGCCTGGCAGAGGAGCCAGGAGCTTCCCCAAGCCGTGGGCAAATCCCAGAATTAAAGTTGGAAAAGATTTCCATGATCATGTGCCTGAAGCCCACCCAGCCCAGAGCACCGAGGGCCACGTTCAGACCTTCCCTGGACACCTCCAAACCTCCCTGGGCAACCCTTTCTAAGGCCTGAGTGCCTTTTCCAGGAAGAAATTTTTCCTAATTATCCAACTAAACCTCCCCTGGCACAGCTTGAGGCTCTTTTCCTCTGCTCCCATCCCTGTTCCCTGGGAGCAGAGCCCGGCCCCCACCAACAGCTCAAGTTTGGAGACGTTCAGTTCAGAATTGGAGGGCAAAGAACACCCTCAGTTACAAAACCCCAGTGGCATCTTCTGGCACCCGGGCAGCTCCAGGTGAAGCTGTTCCCAGTGGGTGTTTGTTTTTAGGGTAAGGAGCCCGCATTTATTTATTTTTTTGTTTGTTTTATTTACCACGGAAGGTAATTGGAGCTCTGCTATCCAGCCCTTGGTGTGTTCTGCCAAGAGGGGATTAGAGAGGAGAATGCTGTGGAAAGAAAGCTGGGCTGGTCTGTAAAGAGCTCCGAGAGATTTGATTTACCAGGGTTTTGCAATCATTGCTTTTTCATCTTCCTCATGACTGGGACGTGCAAAGGCCAAGAAAATGCTTTGAGGGCCAGAGGGGAACGACCCCAAAGGCGAGAAAACCTCAAATGCTGAACGTTTGCCATCCAAACTTCAGAATCGTGGAGTGGTTTGGATCAGAAGGGGCCTCAAAGATCATTTTGTTCCAACCCCTGCCAGGGGCAGGGACACCTCCCACTGTCCCAGGCTGCTCCCAGCCCCAGTGTCCAACCTGGACACTTCCAGGGATCCAGGGGCAGCCACAGCTTTCCTGGGGAACCTGTACCAGGGAAGAATTCCTTCCTAATACCGAGTCTAAACCTTCCCTTTTTCAGTTTAAAGCCGTTGTTCCTTGTCCTGTCACTGCAAGCCCTTGTGAAATGTGTCTGATAGTGGGTGCTGAGAATGTGGAATCATGGAATTATGGAATCATGGAATCCTGGAATCATGGAATCATGAAATCATGGAATCCTGGAATCCTGGCATCCTGGAATCATGGAATAGTTTGGGCTGGGAGGACCTAAAGACCACCCAGTGCCACCCCAGCCATGGGCAGGGACACCTCCCACTGTCCCAGGCTGCTCCCAGCCCCAGTGTCCAGCCTGGCCTTGGGCACTGCCAGGGATCCAGGGGCAGCCACAGCTGCTCTGGGAATTCCATCCCAGGGCTTCCCCACCCTCCCAGGGAACAATTCCTGCCCAAGATCCACTTTACAGCTGCCCTTGGGGCAGGCAGAGATATTTACTTTGAACACCTCCAGGGTGAGATGGGATCAGCCCTGGGAAAGAGCAGGGAGCCAGGCTGAGGTGTTTCCATGGAAAAGGAAGAGCTGCAGGAGACAGAAATGGTCCCTGAGGTAGAGCTGAAAGATGTTACCCTAAAAATGAGAAGAGAAGATCAGGGAGAAGATCAGGCTCTGAAGATCTCCTCCTTGGAGAGGTGAGGGAGATAAGGGAGCAAGGAGCGAGGCCAGGGAATTCTCTGGGAGAATCCTGGCACAAAACCCCTGCCCTGGGTCAGAGATCAGCTCCGCTTTCCCAAGCACATAAGGGAGAAGGGCTCGGGGAGTGGAAGGGGATCAAACCAAACAAACAAACCAGAAGGAATGGCTGTGCAAGTCCCAAGCTGAGCTGGGGATACTTGTCCCTGCCTGCCAGCTCTGCTCTCAGGATCCATCACTTCTCCCGTGCTAAAAGACATGGAACTGATTAATGAAAATAAAACTGTGCCTGGGCATGAGCTGCCCAATGTTACAGCTGCCTGAAGATTCAGGGAGAGCGTTTTCCAAAGGCAGGGAAAAACTTGGGGATTGGTTTCTTCGTGGTTTAGGTGCTTGGACACCTTCAAAACTCCTCCTGAAAGTCCTTTCTGCTCCCTGAGTTATCTCTAAATGCTCTGTCCAAAATCAAATAGGATGATTTGCCTATGAAACCATGGAATTAGTGTCAAAACTCAGAATGAAACACAAAACCCTCAACTCCTCTGCTCGAAACCCAAAGTTTCCTTTCCTGTGATTTGGAGTTCTCCTTGAGGATCTTCCCTGCAGCCGGAAAAACGCGGGGAGAAAAGGCAGGAGAGAAGAATTGCTGGCAATGGAGGTGTTGCCTGGGGACTGAGAACACGTTCGTTCCTTTATCTGCTGCTTTTCCAACCCCAGGAAGTGCCAGGCATGTGGAATGTGAAGATTGGTATCTCCAATATATCGACACTTGGGAATCTGGCGGATTAACCACCATGACATAACTCTTTCCATGAGTTGATGGAAAAGCCAAACAGTTTCAAATCTTTTTTTTTTTTTTTTGGTTTTTGTTTTGTTTTCCAAGCTGGACGTGAAGCTCTTGAGCAAGGCTGAGGCTCTGGAGCTGGGAATGCTGCCGGGAACACGGGCAGGTGTTGAGGAATTGGATCCTCACCTCGCTCTGCCCCTCTGTGTGGGAGGGACAAATCCGTGGCTGAAGGGAAGGAATCCTGGAGGAGCCGGACAGATCCTGGTGCTGGAAAGGCAACAGAGGCTCCAGCACAGCTGGGATTTATCCAGGGGATTGCTGAGGAGCTGAAGGTGCACGTGGGAGCTGGGAGTTTGCAGGGAAAGATTTTGTCTTGAGACTGACATACAACAGAGGAAAGGGTTGAGACTCATGGGATCACGGAGTCGTGGATTCCTGGAATGGTTTGGGTTGGAAAGGACCTTAAAGATCATCCCATTCCAACTCCCTGCCATGGGCAGGGACACCTCCCACTGTCCCAGGCTGCTCCCAGCCCCAGTGTCCAACCTGGCCTTGGGCACTGCCAGGGATCCAGGGGCAGCCACAGCTGATTCCAGTGTGAATCTGCAGCTGGTGGCACTTCAAGAGTGCTCCTGGAAAAAGGAAAACTGTGGAAGTTACTGATGGAACTCTACATCAGCATTATCTGCCCAGCAATAATTGCCAATCACATCCTGCACTCTCAGGAAAAAGATATTTCCCTCTATAAAAATCCCCTTTTCTGATGGAGCCACTTGGAGCTCCGCCAGCTCCACAGACTTGGTTGGCAAAATATTTTGGGAAAGCATCCCCACTTCCACAAATTTCCTGTGGCTGCAGCACTGGAGCTCTGGGTCCCCACCACGGGGTGGCTTCAGCTCCTTCTCTTCCCCACACAGGAGTTTTTGGTGGCTGCTGGCATGGAAGGGAAGATCTTTTCCTCCTCCTCATCCACAGCAGGCTCCTGGTGGAAATTCCCACTCCAGGAGATGGAGGGGGATCTAAAGGGGTCAGGATGGACATGACCCAAATGGTGGTGACCCAGCTCCACAGATCTGGTAGGCAAAATATTTTGGGAAAGCATCCCCACTTCCACAAATTTCCTGTGGCTGCAGCACTGGAGCTCTGGGTCCCCACCACGGGGTGGCTTCAGCTCCTTCTTTTCCCCACACAGGAGTTTTTGGTGGCTGCTGGCATGGAAGGGAGTGGGAAGGAGGAAGATCCTTCCTCCTCCTCACCCACAGCAGGATCCTGGTGGAAATTCCCACTCCAGGAGATGGGATCCATTAAAGGGGTCAGGATGGACATGACCCAAATGGTGGTGAGGAAACCCTCTGAGGATGAAGACAACATCCAGAAGTGCTGGATCCCACCCAGGGCAGGAAGGAGCAGAGCCCACAGGAGAAGTGCCAAGCTCTAATAACTGCAGTTATTTAGTTCATTATGCACATCTTGGTGGATCATGGAATGGTTGGGCTTGGAAGGGACCTTAAAGATCATCCAGATCCATTCGACATTCCAGGGGCTGGGTTTTTTTTGGGATGCAGAGGCTTTTAATCCAGTTGGAAGGGGATGATCTGCTGGGAAACACAGGGAGACACCGGAGTGTCCAAAGGGAATGGAAATAAATCAGTTTTTAACCTATGGCACAACGGGAATTCCCTGCTCCCGGGAGGCTCTGGATCTCCTTTGGAGCTGCGAGCACGCCGATCCCAATGCCCCAAATCACCTGGAAACTGCATTTTCCAGCAGCAAAGTGTGGGGGCAGAGTGACAGCCCCACCAAATCCCCTCTGAAACGCTGAAAATTCTTCAGATTCTGTTAATGCACAGCTTAGGAAGGGAAATTAAAAACGGAAATATTAAAAATCGGGGCTTGGTGCAGGCAGAGAGGGAACAAAGCTGTGATAATTCCCCCGTTTCAGTGCTGCCCTTGACTCTCCTCCTGCTTTTCACCCGTTCCTGGGAACCCTGATAAACCCAGGCTGTGTTATTTTTTTTTTTGTCCAAGATCCCGATAGCAAGGACCTTGAAATGTCCCTTAAACAAAGTGTGGTGCACCTGGAGGGAGACAAAAGCCCGGCTCGTAACAAAATAATCCCTCAGACCTCCTGTTTGGTGTTAATTCAAAGGGCTGAGCTTGAAATGATCTCCCTTGCTTTGCTTTCAGGGCTAATTCTTCCCTTCAAGAGCTGTCAGCAATTTTGTTCCAGCCTCTCGTTTCCAGGGATTTTTTTAGATTTGGTCATAAAAGTGGGGAACTGAACATCTAAGGTTACAAAATTTGCTTTTTTAAAAAAAAAGCAGACTCAGGTATTTTAAGGTTATCAAAAGCCTAAAAAAGAACCAGAGGTGTAGCTTAAAGTGATTATTTGTTTTCCCTAGAGAAAATAGCTTGATTTAATTTATTTTTTAAGAAATAATTAATAAATGCCCAGGTGAAAACAATACCAAGCAGTTGGAAAAGAGTGGAGAATATTCAAGGCCAGGTCGAAAGGAGCTTGGAGCAACCTGGGCCAGTGGAGGTTTCCCTGCTTGGTTTTAAGGTTCTTTTCCAACCCAAACCATTTTTGGTTCTATGATTCTGTGAACATTTTGTGGGCTAATTAAAAAAAAAAATATATTTAACTGCACATTTTTGGATGATATTCCTAACCCCATTTATTTATGCAATTTGTTAACTCCACGTGGCTGCCTCCACAAGAATCTTCTGAATTTTCAAATATTTCTGTTGGCCCCACAAAAATTTCTGCTGTAAAGGAACCTCATGCCCATATTTTTTTGGAATGACCCACTCTGGTTTAACTTTAACCACTGTAAAATTAGGAATTGTGGATTTAGTGTCTGCTCCAGGCTGCTGTGGGGAGAAACTCAACCTTAATACACAGACAGATATATTTATATTTATATTTATATTTATATTTATATTTATATTTATATTTATATTTATATTTATATTTATAATTCTGTATTTATCTTTATCTTTATATTTATATTTACATTTATATTTAGATTCATATTTATATTTATAATTTATATGTATAATTTTATATTTATAACATTATATTTAGATTTATATTTAGAATGTTTATAATTTTATAATTTTATAATTTTATATTTATATTTATATTTATAATTCTGTATTTATCTTTATCTTTATATTTATATTTACATTTATATTTAGATTCATATTTATATTTATAATTTATATGTATAATTTTATATTTATAACATTATATTTAGATTTATATTTAGAATGTTTATAATTTTATAATTTTATAATTTTATATTTATATTTATATTTATATTTATAATAAATTTAAATGTTTCTCAAGGCTCTAAAGCCCTCAGCACAGCACACATGGCTCTGCCTGGTTGTGTTTTTTCCCCTCAGCACAAAGGAAGGGGTGAGTTGAGGTCGGAATCTCCTTTTTCAGTGCATGGAGGTCAAATCCTTTGACATTTGACACTCAGTTCTGGCACGAATTAATCTCTCAACTTAAACCATGTGGAGGAAGCTTTTCCCTCCCCTCCTGCTCCCCTTTGGTCTGGGAATTGGCCATGGTTAAAAACTTCCAAGGGAACAGGTGGACGTGGCTCCCTCCTTGTGATATGAAAGAAGCAGAAAACTCGATTAAAGCCATTTATGGGCTCTGAATTCCACTCTCAGCCTGGATTCGAATCCCTGACACAAAAAGGTTTCACTCTCCCCTTCCAGACTTGCTCAAATAGGAAGTTAAAATTACCCTCAATCCTTTTCTAGCTGAAAAACCTCAACAAATAAACAGTGGTTTAGTGGCATGGCAACCTGCCCCTTGCCATCCAAGAACTGCTCTGAGATGTCTATTTTAGTTTTGGTTTTGTTTTGTTTTGTTTTGTTTTTTTAAAAAGATGAGTGGAGCATCCACTTGTGGTTCCCACTGGTGGGAGTTAAAGCAAAATTTTGGGATACTGCTTGGAATTTAGCAATGGATGGGGGTTTGGATGCAAAATGGGCAGGAAGGTGTGAGATGGGATGTTCAGCATTGTTTTGGTTTTCATGGAATCACAGAATCCCAGACTGGTTTGGGTTGGAAGGGATCTTAAAAATCATTTTGTTCCACCCCTCTGCCAGGGCAGGGACACCTCCCACTGTCCCAGGCTGCTCCCAGCCCCAGTGTCCAGCCTGGCCTTGGGCACTGCCAGGGATCCAGGGGCAGCCACAGCTGGAAATTCCATCCCAGCTCCTCCCCACCCTCACAGGGCAGAATTTTTTCCCAAGATCCCAGCCAGCCCTGCCCTCTGGCACTGGGAGCCATTCCCTGGGTCCTGTCCCTCCAGCCCTTGGTAATTGTCTCTCTCCACATTTCCTGTGGCTCCTTCAAGGCCACCCTGAGCTCAGCCCAAAGCTTCTCCTCTCCAGGCTGAACAATCCCAGCTCTCCCAACCTGGCTCCTTCTGCCTTCCTTCCCTTGTTTTGGAGGCCTCTGCTCTGAAACTGAATAAACAAAAATAATAATAACAAGAAATGAAATGTCCCAGCTCACACAGGAGATCAACCCAAATCCAACCACACTTTGATCACCAAGGAAAAAAATGATGGTCCTGGAGCTTTTTCCCACCCCATCCCTTTTTCCCTGCTGTGCTAACGTGACCCTAAAAACATGAGCCCTGAAAGTTAAAAGGTGACGGCAACAGACAAATGAGAGAGGCTTCAGTTTGGGGTTTATCCTGATATCCACTGCAAGCCTCAACAATTCCATCCTCAGTGGATCACACACGTTTGGGAGGGAAAGTGGAACCAGGAGAAGAGAACATCCAGGAGGAAACATCCATGGCTGAGCAGGTGAAACACATTAAATCCTGTTTGGAACAGGAAAGCCCAGCCACCTCCTGCAACTATTCCAGGAGGGAGCAGCTGGACCCAGGGCCCAGCATGAAAAACCTGTTGGGATTTTAAGAGAGATGGGACCACTGGGAGACATCTGAAAACACGATTTATTGCCTCAGTCTCGAGGAGTGAGAACATCTTCACCTCACACGCCAGGAGTTTGTGGCCAGTGCTCACAAGAGCACAGGTTCCAAGGGGTTTTAAAGGTTTATTAGCCAATAATCTACTGGCACACAGATTGTTTTAACTTTCACACCAATGGCTGATTAAACTGTACCACACTCCTGCTGCAATGCTGCTTTTCTCATCCAATCATACAGTGACATAAAATCCTACAGAACTGCACCTTAAAGCTTCTTATTGCCTTTGTAACCACTTCTGTATCTTCACTTTAAAACCTTAAACTCTGCACTACCTGGCTTAATATGTTTCTGCTTGAACTACAAATCCACATTCTTGCTCATGGTCTCTAAACCTGGAATCTTTTTCCAAGGCCTCAAGTCCAACCCTGTGTTCCCTGCTGTATTTGGGCCTGCCTGCACGAGGCTTTGAGCATTTTCTGTGCCTTGGTTTCCCACATGTGAATTCTCCTCTCCTGATGCTTTCCCTCTTGCTGGCTGATCCGCTGTGTGATTTGCCACAACCATCCCAAAGACATCACAGCAAACACGGACCTCGAGCCAGGAATTTCTCCAGCACTGGATCTCAGCCCTCAGCCCTGAAGATCACAGAATCACAGAGTCACAGAATTTCTAGGTTGGAAGAGACCTTCAAGATCATCGAGTCCAACCCAGCTCTAACACCTCAACCAGACCATGGCACCCAGTGCCATGTATTTGGGCCTGCCTGCACAAGGCTTTGAGCATTTTCTGTGCCTTGACTTCCCACAAAACCTGTCGGGAATTCCACAGGGAAGCAGGGAAGAGGGATCCTGGGTGCCAAAGCTGAGACTCTGCCAAGCAGAAAGTGTTCCCAGGAAGCTGAAGAATGCGAGGCTGCCACCGATACCTCCGCCCACCCCTGCTCTGGCTGATGAGCAGCCACAATAAAATTTGGGATTTTTTTTTTATAGGAATGGAGCCGTGAGCAGGAGAAACCCAGCGTGGTTTGCTCTGCAAATCAGGGAGAGAAGTGAGGGGAATGTGAGGGATCCTTCACCTGAGCTGACCTGGAATTGCTCCAGCCAGGGGAAGGAGCTGGGTGTTGCTTCCAGTTTCTTTTTGCTTTGTGGAGCACATGATAATATGCTGATTTTTAGTAGCAAAATCAACAGTAGGGTTTAGTACTGTTAGATTGGGATTTTGGGGAGAAAATCTTCCTGTGAGGAAGGCACAGGTTGCCCACAGAATTTTGTGGCTGCCCCATCCCTGGAAGTGTCCAAGGCCAGTTTGGACTGGGCTTGGAGCAACCCGAGATAGTGGAAGGTGTTCCTGCTCATGGTTTGGGTTGAAACAAAATCATCTTTAAGGTCCTTTCCAACCCAAACCATTCCCTGATTCTATGATTCTCAAAAACACCCCAAACCCAGCAGATTTGCAACAACTCCACTAAGCCACAGACCTTCCAAGCCCTGGGAATAAAGTTCCAAGTGTTGCCTGAGGTGAGTGATAACCTTTCGTGCCTGCAGGGAAGAGCACCCTGCCCTCAGAAATAAATCCCCAAATAAGAACTTATCCCCATTCCCTGTAACCATTCCTCTCCAAAACCCCAGCAGAGAACCTTGACTGAGCCTATTTCCTTCTGGTTAGAAGAAGAGAGGAAAAACTCTGCTAGAAACAGCACCAGCTAAAACCAACACTGTCCAACCGTTTTTGGGTCCATCTCCCCGTGAATCTGCATTTTGATAGGAACAGCTCAGTGAGCTGACCCACTGCCCAAATTTCAGCAGGAATTTTAGCAGGGACAGACTCAGCTCCAGGGGATGCCAGCGAAGATTCCAAGCTGGATGACTCAGTTTTTCAGCCAAGCCTGGGAGGAAATCAGACACCTGAGTGACCATTTTGCAGGTTTTCATTCCAACAAACCCCCCTGGAAAACCACCAGCCACAGAAATACCTCCCAAGCTGCCTGTCCTAAGAAAGTCTCAGCACTCAGAGGTAAATTTGGGGGGACGAAGCACTTTGCAAAGCTCTTTGCTGCTGCCTGTGGGAGATGTCAAAGCAAGGTTTTGACAGTATTTCCCTCATTCTCCAGCACACTCATGGCCAAATATCCATTGGAACAAAGCCTGGCTTTGCAAGACAATGGCAAACAAAACCCATGAGCTGTGCTGACGCTGGGAAGACACAAATGGGCCCATTGAACCTGCCAGACTTCCCAAATCCCCAAATTCAAACATCCAGGCTTCCCAAAATCCAAACATCCACTGAGAAGTCACACTTTTCACTCCTTAAAGGCTCTCATGTGTCAAAGACCCGAAGATCTCCAAGGAGAGCCCCAAAGAGGTGGAAGCCCAGCAAGGCTGTGAGCCCCCACAGGCCGTGGGATGGAGGTGAGCGAGCAGGGGGAGGATCAGAATGCACTCCTTAAAACCTGCCAGGCTTCCCAAAACCCAAACATCCATTGGGAAGCCCCTCTTTTCACTCCTTGAAGGCTCTCACATGTCAAAGATACCCAAGGAAAGCTGAGAAGAGAATTGAGCAGCGCTGCAATCCCCTGTAGGCCGCAGGGTGGAGGTGGGCGAGCCGGGGGGGGGATCAGAATGGACTCCTTAAAACCTGACAGGCTTCCCAAATTCCCAAATTCAAACATCCAGGCCTCCCAAAATCCAAACATCCATTGGGAAGCCCCTCTTTTCACTCCTTAAAGGCTCTCATGTGTCAAAGACCCAAAGATCTCCAAGGAGAGCCCCAAAGAGGTGGAAGCCCAGCAAGGCTGTGAGCCCCCACAGGCCGTGGGATGGAGGTGAGTGAGCAGGGGGAGGATCAGAATGCACTCCTTAAAACCTGCCAGGCTTCCCAAAATCCAAACATCCACTGAGAAGTCCCACTTCTCACTCCTTAAAGGCTCTCACATGTCAAAGATATCCAAGGAAAACTGAGAAGAAATGGAAGCAGAGCAGCAATGCAATCCCCTGTAGGCCGCAGCGTGGAGGTGGGCGAGCAGGGCGGGGATCAGAATGGACTCCTTAAAACCTGACAGGCTTCCCAAATTCCCAAATTCAAACATCCAGGCCTCCCAAAATCCAAACATCCGTTGGGAAGCCCCACTTTTCACTCCTTAAAGACTCTCACATGTCAAAGACCCAAAGATTTCCAAGGAGAGCCCCAAAGAGGTGGAAGCCCAGCAGCGCTGTGAGCCCCCACAGACCGTGGGATGGAGGTGGGCGAACGAAGGGAGGATTTGAATGGACTCCTTAAAACCTGCCAGGCTTCCCAAAATCCAAACATCCACTGAGAAGTCCCACTTCTCACTCCTTAAAGGCTCTCACATGTCAAACATATCCAAGGAAAGCTGAGAGGAAATGGAAGCAGAGCAGGGCTCTGAGCACCCATAGGCCACGGAGTGGAGGTGAGTGAAGGGAAGACTAGAATGGACTCCTTAAAACCTGCCAGGCTTCCCAAATTCCCAAATTCAAACATCCAAGCTTCCCAAAATCCCAACATCCACTGGGAAGCTTGTCTTTTCATTCCTTAAAGACTCTCATGTGTCAAAGACCCAACGATCTCCAAGGAGAGCCCCAAAGAGGCGGACGTGAGCCCTTGCAGGCTGCGGGGGTGAGGAAAGGGAGGATTAGAATGGACCCCTTAAAACCTGCCAGGCTTCCCAAATCCCCAAATTCAAACATCCAGGCTTCCCCAAATCCAAACACCCATTGGGAAGCCCCTCTTTTCACTCCTCAAAGACTCTCATGTGTCAAAGACTCAAAGATCTCCAAGGAGAACCCCAAAGAGGCGAACGTGAGCCCTTGCAGGCCGCGGGGGTGGAGGCGGGTGAGCAAAGAGAGGATTAGAATGGACCCTTGCCAAATTCAAACATCCAGCCTTCCCAAAATCCAAACACCCTTTGGGAAGCCCCTCTTTTCACTCCTCAAAGACTCACACATGTCAAAGACCCAAAGATCTCCAAGGAGAGCCCCAAAGAGGCGAACGTATGCCCCTGCAGGCCGCGGGGGTGGAGGTGGGTGAGCAAAGGGAGTATTAGAATGGACCCCTTAAAACCTGCCAGGCTTGCCAAATTCAAACATCCAGCCTTCCCAAAATCCAAACATCCATTGGGAAGCCCCTCTTTTCACTCCTTAAAGACTCACACATGTCAAAGACCCAAAGATCTCCAAGGAGAGCCCCAAAGAGGCGGACGTGAGCCCCCGCAGGCTGCGGGGGTGGAAGCGGGCGAGCAGGGGGGAGGATTTCGGGTACTTACCCTGAATCTGACTCTGAGGCTGAGGGTTAAAAGCTGTGCTGTGGTTCAAGGAGGCTCGAGGGTTGGGTGTGGGGGCTGGGTGGTGTGGGCTGACCCTCATGGCCGTGCGACGCAACTGCTCCAGCTCGCTCAGGCGCTCAGAAAAGGACAAGCTGCCGGGCTTTGTCTGCTCATCTATTTTCTGCCGATGTCCTAGTGTGGGAGGGAGGGGGGAAAAGGTCAGAAAAGCTCACTTGGTACATGAGGTCGGTTGGTTTTTGGTTTATTTTTTAATTTTTTTTTCCCCTCTCATTTTTGCAACCCCTGATCTGCCAGTGAAGGTCCCAATCTGGGATTGTTTGAAATGAAAGTGAAACTGTGTCTCATGCACTGCAATCTCATCGTGGGGCAGCCTCAGATGTGCCCTGGGCTGAAGAACCAGAGCCACTGCAAATTTCAGGGCCTTTCTTTCCACCCTTCCCATGGTTTCTAAAAGGAGGGAAGGGCCCCTGTACTAATCCTGCACTGGGATAACTCCTCAAAAATTCGGATTGTCGCCGGGCAGCACAATCAGAGAAGTGTTAGGGGGCTGTAAAGTAACAAACCAAATCAAATCCTGCTTTTGGGTTCTTTTGAGATGGTTTTATGGACAGGAAGGGGAAATCAACACCAACAGAATTGAAACTGGGATAATGAGGTTTCTCTTGGTGGCACTGGGAGCTTCAGGAGTGTGAGGTCCCATCAGACACTCAGCTCTAAGAGAGGAAATGCTGAATTTAGAGTGTCAGCCAGGGGACAGGGAATTAGGGCATGGCCATGTGGGAATTACAGGGTCCAGCACTTCCCAGAGCAGTCCCCATGAAGCTCCAGGGCTGGGAGGGGACAGGGAAGGTCCCAAAGAGCCAGGACAGCATCGGGACACACCCAGATTCAGCTGGAAGCACTAAGGTGACACATTTCTACTTCCCACTGTCCCAGGCTGCTCCCAGCCCCAGTGTCCAACCTGGCCTTGGGCACTGCCAGGGATCCAGGGGCAGCCACAGCTGCTCTGGGCACCCTGTGCCAGGGCCTGCCCACCCTGCCAGGGAACAATTCCTGATTCCCAAGATCCCAGCCAGCCCTGCCCTCTGGCACTGGGAAGCCATTCCCTGGCTCCTGTCCCTCCAGCCCTTGGCAATTGTCTCTCTCCAGGTTTCCTGGGGCTCCTTCAGGCCCTGCAAGGCCACCCTGAGCTCAGCCCAAAGCTTCTCCTCTCCAGGCTGAACAATCCCAGCTCTGCCAGCCTTTCCAAAGGTCCCAGCCCCGAGGCTGCCAGAGCTCCAGGAGCCTTTGGGCAGCACTGCCAGGGATGCCCAGGCTGGGATTGTTTGGGGCTCTGGGCAGGGACAGGGTGGGACTGGCTGATCCCTGTGGGGTCCCTTCCAGCTCAGGATACCCCATGATTCTATTCTATGATTCCATGATTTCTGCACATTGGATTTGTCTCAGGACATCAGCTGCCTCATGGATCTTGGTGCCTTGTCTTTTGTCCTCCTTTCCATCGGACACTGCTGTCCTGCCAGGGATGCAGCTCAAACCTCCAGCCCAGAGGTCAAACATCTCCATTTTTCTACTTGTTCCCTTGAAGAAACAGGGAAACTCGGGACAAGAAAAGGGAGAATGGCCTGAAGGTAAAGGAAGGCAGGGTTAGATGGGAAATTGGGCAGGAATTGTTCCTTGGGAGGGTGAGGAGGGGCTGGGATGGAATTTCCAGCTGTGGCTGCCCCTGGATCCCTGGCAGTACCCAAGGCCAGGCTGGACACTGGGGCTTGGAGCAGCCTGGGACAGTGGAAGGTGTCCCTCCATGGCAGAAGTGGCATGGGATGATCTTTTAGGTCTTTTCCAACCCAAACCATTCAGTGATTATATAAAAAGCAGGCATTCTTTTATTTTATTTTTTTATCCGCTGTTCCTTATTCCACACTGCCTCCCTTAGCATTTAATCCATAAACACTCCTACAAAACCTCTCTCTCAATGTTGAATATCACTGAATAAGCAGCAAAAAGTTCTCTGCAGAGCCCTGTAGGCCCCTTCCTCTACAGAGAACTCTTTCAAGCCACCCTGACAGCTCAATCGAGACACAGGCCCGTTTCATGCACTAAAAGGAAAATGTGCATTTAAAAGCAGTTCCCAGTAGCTGCACTGCTAAAATTAAATTTTATAACTCGTCTTATGGTTCCAAATCTCAGTGGCTCGGCATTTCTTCCCCTTGCCAGGCCCTTTGGCACAGCTTGAACTGTCTCGGATTCCACACTGTGCTGTAAATTATCCCAAGGGGAGGGGGAGGAATTAAAATATAAAAAGACATATTATATAGCAGCGGTTTCATCATTAAAGACACCCATTAGGGCTTTAAAAAAGAAAAAACAGGAATAAAAAAGGAAGGGAGAAGCAAAGACAGATGAAAAGGACTTTTATCTGACGTTCTGGTTGGTGGGGAGCAAACGCTGCGTTTTGTCAGCAGAGAAACTCTGGAAGCTCCTCAGGCCTTGGGCTCCTGACCCTGGGTGGGAAGGCCAGCATGTGGAGTCACACAAGATGTGTAAAATACCTCATCCACGGGGATTATTTTAAGCTCCAGCAGGCTCAACCCTGGGCTGGCAGAGCCAAGAGCCGCGTCCTTCCAACTCCAGCCCCACGCTGGCACTTGTTCCTGGTTTCAGATTCTCCCTGGACATCTCCTGCTTGGAAAGGAGTGCAGGAAGGCCCAGTCTGAGCCTCCCCTTCCCCTCCCACCTCTCCTGAACCCTGCGGTGTCAGGCTCTTCTCAAGCTGGGGGGAGGATCTCAGGTCTCACAGAATCCCAGGGTCCCTGAGGTTGGCAAAGCCCTCCCAGCCCACGGAGTCCCAGCTGGGCCCTGTAGCCCTTAAAACCTGCCAGGCTTCCCAAATTCAGACATCCAGGCTTCCCAAAATCCCAACATCTGCTGGGAAGCTCCTCTTTTCACTCCTTGAAGGCTCTCATGTGTCAAAGATCCAAAGATCTCCAAGGAGAGCCCCAAAGAGATGGATCTCATCCCCAAGGAGATGGATCCCAGTCCCCACCTTGTCCCCAGCCCAGAGCACTCAGTGCCACCTCCAGGTGACACCTCCAGGGGAGGGGACTCCAAACCTCCCTGGGAAGCCCACCAGAATGTTCAACAATCCTGCCTGTGACAAAATTCCTCCTGATGTCCAAAATTCTCACCAATGTCCAAAACTCCTCCTGATTTCCAAGGTGTCCTCACCCCCTGCATCCACCAAGAGAAACTTGAATCACCCCCACCCCTCCCTGTGCTGCCCCAGAGCATCCAGCTGGATTTTGGGGCTGTTTCATGGAGATTTTCCCACTCCCAGGAGTGCAGTCACAATCTGTCTCGTCCCTCGAATTCGTGCCAAATGTCCCTTGGCGTCTGTGGGAATGCCACATTGTGTCCATGCAAGGCAGAAAGAGCAGCACCACCAGGTTCTTCCTCAGGAGAACCCTGCTGCTTTTGTGCCCACAGCTTCATTTTGGGTGGGAAACGCTCAGAATCAGGGCCAGCCAATTGTCACCTCAAGCTCCAAAAGTGCCTCTTCACCCTCCCCGTCCCCCAGCCAGAAAAAATCTCTTTATTATTTGTCCTGGGTTGTGGAGCCAGGGATGTGTATTCTATTTCATCTGCTGACAGCAGTTGGGAAGATGTTTTTTCTTTATCTCTTGTGACTCTGGGGGGAGGGGGGCGGTGCCTTCTGATCATGGCCCAGCTGTTCACACCAGGTGGGGCAGTGTTTGTTATCTCTGTCACCACCCCTCCTCCCTCCAGGGGATATCTGCTGCTGATGGGCCATGAAGGCTCACTAAAGGCATGACATATTCCATTGTGAGATACTCCACCTGGTGGGAGGAGCCAACCATTCCTAGCTGGATAAAAACTGAGACACAGGAGCACCAGGGATCTGGTTCCACTGGATTCCTGGAGGAAGACTGGACCCTTCTCACCATCCCTGGGCCCTTCTCCCCATGCCTGGGCCCTTCTCCCCATCCCTGGGCCCTTCTCCCCATCCCTGGACCCTTCTCACCATCACTGGACCCTTCTCCCCATCCCTGGGCCCTTCTCACCATCCCTGGGCCCTTCTCACCATCCCTGGGCCCTTCTCACCATCCCTGGACCCTTCTCACCATCCCTGGACCCTTTTCTCTCAGGATCATCTCTGCCCCAACAGAACCACATCTGCCACTCCAGGAGGACTCACTGTGGGCTGCTCCCAACCCCCTGACCAACAGGGTGTTAGGTTGTATTGTTCCATTTATTTTATTTTACCTTTTTTTTTTTTTTTTTCCTCTCTTCTCCTATTAAATCATATCTCTGACTGGGAGTCTCACTGGTTTTGCTTTCAAACCAGCACATTATTTCTCCTCCTGTGACTGCACAGAACCTGTTTGGCCCCAAAGCTCTGCAGGAGGGGAGTGAGGAACCGTGTCAGGAGGACGTCACAAACACAAACACTCCTCCCAAAAACCACTCTCAAAGCACAGGCAGGCCTTTGTGAGGGCCACTTGCGTTTCGGTGTTTATTAGCTTTGCTTTGAAGTTCCCCACTTAAACACCTCGCTGGAGCAGGCAGAGTATCCTCAGCTCACCCCTGGGAGAGCCAGCACTGTGATTAACCCTTTTTTTTCCCCAGGTGGAAAAATGGAATGACAGAGGAACGAGGCCACCACGGCCAGGAGGTGACAACCCTGTGACAACCACCCTGCTCCCGGCCCCGGGAGGTGACCACAAGCCCACGCCTCTCTCTCTTTTTTCCAGGATGAAAAAAGAGCAGCAGGAAGGTGTTTTGGAAGCTGCTTTGGCTCCCTCGAACCACTTTGGCCACAAATCTTTCTGGAAATCACTCACAATTCCAGCTGGTGAAGGAAGACTTTGGCTCGGAGCTCACACGAGGTGGAACCACCACCGCCTTCCCCTCCCCGTGTCCCCAGAGGGGTTTTGTTTTTTTTTTTGACAAGGATCAATTAAAAGAGAAAAGAAAAGCAGATTTTTTTTTCCCCTCAGGTTGCAGGATCGGTGTTTGGGACTCTGGAATAAATAGGACATGCAACTAGCTTGGCTAAACCACAGGGTTTGGGGTTTTTTGTGGGTTTTTTTGTGGTTTTTTTTGGTTTTGTTTTTTGGTTTTTTGGGGGGTTTTTGGGGTTTTTTTTTGTTTGTTTGGGTTGTTTTGTTTTGTTTTTTTGGGTTTTTTTTGGTTTTTTGGGATTTTTTTGTGGGTTCATTTGTTTGTTTGGGTTTTTTGGGGGGTTTTTTGTTTGGTTTATTTGTTTGTTTGTTGGGTTTTTTGGGGTTTTTTTTTGGTTGTGTTTTTTGGTTTTTGGGTTTTTTGGGATTTTTTTGTGGGTTTGTTGGTTTGTTTGGGGTTTTTGTTTGTTTTTGTTTGTTTGTGGTTTTTGTTGTTGTTTTTTTTGTTTTTTCTTTCTTTTTGGTTTTTGGGGGTTTTTTGGTTTTTTTTTTAGCTTATCCCTTCCAAATGCCGCCCGATTGAAATCAGGACGATTTTATTTTTCCTTTTTTGACACGGAATATTACACAGGTAGGGCAGGGCAAACGTTGCCTCTTCCGAGACTTCCACAGCGAGGCAAGACGAGAGTGCTTCCCCTCCTAATGGCAGGGCAATGCAGTTTTATGGGCTGTGAGAGGCCGGGAACACTCAGGCCTGGCCGGCAGCCAGCTGTGGGGATTGGGGATGTGGAAATGACAGCAGCAAAGTGCCTTGGCAGCCCCTGCTGCCGTGGGGAATGGTGGCTCAGCCTGGGATTCACCAGGATGAGAGCAGTGCTCCGGGTGCAGGGAAAGAAACATTTCCTTTCTTTTCCTTTTCAAGTTGGAGTTTTCCTTTAGTTTGTTTTACTTTTTTTTTTAATTTTTTTTGGGGGGGATATTTTTATTTTTATTTTTATTTTTTATTATTTTTATTTTTATTTTTTATTTTTATTCTTTTTATTTTTTATTTTTATTCTTAATTTTAAAATTTAATTATAGTTTTTTATTCTTATTTTTATTCTTATTTTAATATTTTTATTTTATTTTTATTTTTATTTTTAAAATTGTTTTGTGGGGGTTTTTTGGTTTTATTCTTATTCTTATTCTTATTTATTTTTTAATTTTTTGTGGGGGTTTATTTCTTTTTCTTTTTCTTTTTCTTTTTCTTTTTCTTTTTCTTTTTCTTTTTCTTTTTCTTTTTCTTTTTCTTTTTCCTTTCTTTTTCTTTTTCTTTTTCTTTTTCTTATCTATTTTAATTTTAATTTTAATTTTTACTTTATTTTTTCTTTTTCTTTAATTTTTATTTTTTATTTTTATTATTTTTATTTTTTAATTTTTTAATTTTTTGATTTTACTTTTACTTTTATTTCTATTTCTATTTTTATTTTTTATTTTTCCAGGCATCCTTTGATGCCTTTCAGGCTCAGAGAGGCAGAACTGGATAAAGCAGAGGCCAAGGAAAAGCACTGCTCCCCTACTTATTCCAGCTGGAATCCTTGTGGAAAACCAGGCCCATTCTCCCAGTAACCCTGCTGGAATGGATTCATGGCTACACCTGGCCATGGCAGGGGGTGCAATTAGGTGATCTTTAAGGTCCCTTCCAAACAAAACCATTTTATGGGGTTTTTTTTGGTCTTTTAATCAAGTTTTTTTTTTCCTTTTAATTCCTCCACTCTTCTGTCACTTGCTGTCATCCACTCCCAAATCAGAGCACAGGGAGGAATCTGAGGGAAAGCTGGGTCAGGTTTGGGCTGGGGATCAGGAAAAGCTTTTATTTTATTTCTCTTTTATTTATTTTATTTCTCTCCCTTTATTATCTCCTTTTTCTTCATTTCTTTTCAAATTTCACTTATTAAACTGTTCTTATCCCAACCCATGAGGGTTTTTTTCCCAGATTCCCTCCCCATCCCATCACGGAATATGGGAGCTCAGTTTAGTTTCCCCTGGGGTTAAACCAAAACAGGGGAGTTTAATTCAGCTGAGCTTTGTCCCTGAATCCTCCCCCTTCTCTCCTCTGCCCCCTCTGCTTTTCCCGTGTGGAAAAGGAAATTTCACACCCAAAAAATGGATTATTCCCAGGAAAACTCAGAGTCTGGCCAGGTTTACCAAAGTAAGGAGTGAGTTTAAAGAAACCTGGCTGCTCTGGAGACACTTTGGATCCAAGCATCCCCTCTTTTCAGAGTTTATTCAGGGCTTTGGGTTGGCTCCCTGGTAGAAAATCACCAAAATTCCATTGTGTGCAGTTAATAAAGTGCTGAACACTGCTCTGTGCCTCGGTGCTAAAATGAACGGGGTTATTTTGCATAAAGGTGAGAGGAAATTTATCACTCACACCGTTCTAGGAAGCGAACACACCGTGTTTAGTGCGAAAAAAATCAATATATTCTGGTAAAAAAATGAGCTCCTCACCCCTAGGAGTGCTCAGGGACAGGGCTTGGAGCAACCTGGGACAGTGGAAGGTGTCACTGCGGGGCAGGGCTGGAATGAGATGAGCTTTAATGTCCTCCCCCAGCCCAATTTTGTGCTTCCATTAATTAATTTATAATGCTTCTATATGATTACCGAGCTGGGAAATGCTTTAACATATAAATGCTTTAACATATAAATGATTTCAACTCCAAAGCTTGCAAAACAAGGATCTTTGTTGTACTAAGGATGCCTGAACATTGTTTTCCTCCCTGCCAGACACCCCAGAGTTCCAATTCTTTGCCCACCCTTTTCCCCCTGATCTCCTCTCTGCACACCAGGGGGATCAGCTCAGTGCCAGACCTCACCAAGCTCCTCTCCATTCTTCAAAAATCATGTCAAAACTCTCTAAGAATGGAATTAGACACCCTGCAGGATATTTTCTATTTCCTCAGTGATAAATATGATTGTGGTGGGGAGCACAAATGAGTTTCAAGGAGATTTATCAGCACTCACATCTCTTTTTTTCTTTTATTTTTATTTTTATTTTATTTTTTATTTTTTTAAGTTTTTTTATTTTATTTGGTGGGGTTGTTGTTGTTTGGAGGTTTTTTTGGTTTGGTTTTTTGTTTGTTTTGTTTTTGTGTGGTTTTTTTGGTGTTTTCTTTTTTTGTTTGGTTTGTTTTTTTTTTTTTTGGTGGGTCTTTTTGTGGGGTTTTTTTGGGGTATTGTGTTGGGGTTTTTTTTGGGGGGGGGGTTTGGTTTTTTTTGGTTTTTTGGGGGTTTTTTTGGTGTGGTTTTGTTGGTTTTTTTTTTTTTTTTTCTGAAGTGCTGGACACCCCAAACCTCATTTCCATCCAGAAAGAACACGATGGCAGACAGGAGATTATCCCAATATCCTCATGCCCTGCCTGTAATCAGCAGCAGGAGCAGCTAATTGGTGCTGGATAAACGTGGGAATGAGGCCCTGGCTGATCCAGGTGAATTCTCTTATCACTTCCCCTACAAAGCTCACCCTGGCTGGAAAAATCTGCTCCTCACTTGCAATACCTGCAGCTAAAATGATGTTTATGGTACAATCCTGTGCTGAACATTGAATTTTTCCACCAAGTGATCCCCTTTTTCTGTGCACAGTGCCACCAAGAAGGTGAATTAGGATTTACAGATTTTTTTTTTTTGACTCCCCCTATTTTACCTGGGGAAACTCCAAGGAGCTTCTTGCTCCTCCTTTGGAAGTTCTGGAATTTTTTTCCCCCTGTGTGTTTTAACAGCAGTTGAACAGTATTTCCACGAGATATTTTTGCGTAGCTCTTCTTTTTAAAATAATTTTTTAAGGATTTTAGATTTATTTTTTAAAAAACAGATATTTTAGGTAGAAGGAAAATTAAAAAAAAAAAAAAAAAAAGAAATTCCATCCCAGGACAAACCAGAGCAGGTGGGAGAGATTAATCCAGATTAATCCTCTTGCCTGATATATTCTAGAAATGAACTTCAGCTCACAGAATCCCAGAATTTTCAGGGTGGGAAGGGACGTCTGGAGCTCACAATATTTCAACAAGATATTTTTGTGTAGTTTTTCTTTTTAAAATAATTTTTAATTTTTTTTTTTTTTAAACACAGATATTTTAGGTAGAGGAAAGTTTGTAAAAAGAAAGAATTCTATCCCAGGACAAACCAGAGCAGGTGGGAGAGATTAATCCAGATTAATCTCTTGCCTGATATATTCTAGAAAATGAAGTTCAGCTCACAGAATCCCAGAATTTTCAGGGTAGGAAGGGACTTTTGGAGCCCACCCAGTGCAGACAGAATCACCTGGAGCAGCTGACACACGAACACATCCAGGTGGGTTTGGAATATCTCCAGAGATGGAGACACCATGCCCTCCTTGGCCTTCCAATTTCCAGTTTCCTGCTCTAATTCCATGCTGGGAGCCCTTCCCATCACTGACACTCTGCCCAGCTGTGCCAGGAGAGCTCCAGGGGGAAACATTCCCAGGAAAAAGGACAAGTGCAGGCTGCTCTTTCCCTCTCTCCACGGCCTGTGAGGCCACAGCATCCTCCAGGCTGGGCCCCTCCTCCTGATGGACACAGAAAATCCTCAGCTCCCAAATCCAGGAGCTGAAATCCTGACACATTTTTGAGGCAGGATTTTTTCCCTCCTCTCCCCCAGCTCTGCTGGTGAGGTATAAACAGCAAAGCACAAGTGTATTTCCACCAAACCCACAACTGTTTTGGGTAGATCCACCTCAACTTCTGCTGAATCTGTGCCCTGCCTCTTGTGGAAGTGTAATTATTCCCTGGAATTAACCCCAGCAATTAGGACACAGCAGTGAAGTCAAAGCCACGGAGCATTTGGGGTTTGGAGGGTAGAATTGATCACAGAAGTTAAATGAGTTTGCAAAGTCACAGCCTTGGCTTTCTTTTCCCTCTCCCCCATCTCAGCTCCTAAAACCCCAAGCCCTTGACAATGTTTGAACCAGTCCCAAGCCAAGCATTGCCTTGCCAAGAGCCTCTTTTGTTTCTTTCTGCTTTGCATCTTCCCCAAGTGCCCCAGGAATCCCCGGGGCAGCAGAGCTGCAGATTTGTCTGCCAGAGAAGGTGCAGGACGAGGCCCAACCAGCCAAGCACCAGCTCAGGGAGCAATCGAGAGAAAAAAAAATATAAAATACAGGCACAGAGAAACCTCCCCTCTCCAAGGGAAAGCTGCTGGAAACACATGGAATGCTGGAATATCCCGAGCCAGGAGGGATCCACAAGGATGATCCAATTCCAGGTTCTGCCCACACCCCCCAACAATCCCAGCCTGGGCATCCCTGGCAGCGCTGCCCAAAGGCTCCTGGAGCTCTGGCAGCCTCGGGGCCGTGCCCATTCCCTGGGGAGCCTGGGCAGTGCCAGCACCCTCTGGGGGAAGCACCTTGCCCTCCAATCCAACCCCAATCCCTCCTGGCACAGCTCCAGCTGCTCCCTCAGGCCCTGTCCCTGTGCCAGGAGCAGAGATCAGAGATGCCCCTCTGAGGAGCTGCAGCCCCTGAGGAGTCTCCCCTCACTCTCCTCCTCTCCAGCTGGACATTCCAAGCACCCTCAGCTGCTCCTCCTCCCCTCCAAGCTCTTCCCCATCATTTTATCCCTCCTTTGGATGTTCTCCAATAGCTTAATATCATTTTTTTGTTCTTGTGGTGCTCCAAACTTGCCCAGGACTGGAGGTGAGGCAGCCAGAGCAGGCCAATCCCTCCCTCGCCTGGCTGGAAATCCCATCCTTTCCCCAGGACATGCTCTCCCTGTCTCCCAAGGGATTTTTTTTTTTTTTTGAATCTTGCCAAGGTTTTAGGAATGATCACAGAATATCCTGAGTGGGAATGGACCCACAAAGATCCAGCCCAGCCCCTGTCCCTGCCCAGATCCCCCAGCAATCCCCCCTGGGCATCCCTGGCAGCGCTGCCCAAAGGCTCCTGGAGCTCTGGCAGCCTCGGGGCCGTGCCCATTCCCTGGGGAGCCTGGGCAGTGCCAGCACCCTCTGGGGGAAGCACCTTGCCCTCCAATCCAACCCAAATCCCTCCTGGCACAGCTCCAGCCTCGGGGAGCTCTGCCCTCAGCGTCCTCTGCTCCAGCTGGCCAAACCCAGCGCCCTCAGGCACTCCTTGCATGGCCCCTCCAGAGCTTTCACCACCTTGGTGGCCTCCTTGGGACAATCTCCAAGAGCTTTGAGACACCCAAAACTGCCCCAGGACTCGAGGTACAAGAGCAGCCCTTGGGAGGAGGTTCTGTCTCTGCTGTTCTGTTCCTGCTCCCCCCTCAGGGAGCTGCCTGAAGGGATCAGCTCACAGAGGGAAGGAAAACTCTGAAGGGAAACTTCTCATCTGCCAGTCCTGAGGGACAGCAGGATTGATGCTCCAAACAGCCCAGCTTTGCCAGCAAATCTCCTTCTGGGAAGGGGAAATGCAAAATAACTCCCTAAACCCCACAGCAGGCACCTCCCCTGAGGGATCCAACCCCTCGCTCAGGCGCCTCGATGACATTTCTGGGCTCCCTCCTTCATCCTGAGCAGGAAAAGCCAGGGGTGAGGCCATTTGTCACCTCTGCAGTGACTCCAAAGAGGACAATGGTTGTACAAACAGCAGAGGAGCTGCTCAGGCAGGAACATTTCATCAGGAACATCTCGGGGCAGTGAAAGGTCCCCATCACTCACCCTCAGACAGGGCTGAACGAGGCACCTGCAACTTAAAGGTCAAGTCCTGTGCCTCGGTGTTTATGTAAGCCAGGGGGATTTGGCAACACCAGAATTCAATTTACTCCCTGTAGACTGCTGACTGCTCAGACTTGGAGCTTTGCTCCTGCCCAAGGAAAGGGCAAAGCTGGGCCTGCACACCTCCCTTGAACTGAAGAGCTTTGCTTTTCCCAAATCCAGTGCCCGGTGTTGTCACACAACAGTTGACAAGACCTGGCCTTCCACAGAAACGAGCTTGGCTGTTTTAATCTGTCCATTCCTCCTCTGCACTAAAGCTCCACTGTGAACTCATAAATCTCACGTGGTTCTGCCTGGGCTTTATTTTAACTTCTGGAACCCTTTTTTTTTTTCCTTTTTTTTTTTTGCTTCCCTAATTTTCTCTGCAGCTGCAGGGCGATATAGTGAGCTACTGTGGAGCACTGTGAAAGCAGGGCCTCTGAGAAGTTTCCAAAGTGGAGACAAGCAGGTTATTCTTTGCCTTGTTTTCCTTGGCTCGGCCCTGGCGGCGCAGGGGTGACTCAAACTGGATTAACTTTTCAAAGAGGGAAGTGGTGTGGTCAAACCCAAACTGTTTGTGGTGAGATTGGGGAAGATACGTGGGGGCAGGTAATGAGGAACAGCCCGTGGTGCAGGCTGGAGGGAGGAATCAGGCAAACAAGAATCCTTAATCATTAAATCAACGCTGGCCCATAAATGTTTTATTTTATTTTTTTTTTCCCTGCAGCTTTTATGTGCTGAGGGTTGTGACACAGCCTGGCTTTTCTGGACTGCTCTGGCCCAGAAGGATGGCCTGGTGGATTTGGGGCTTGGTGGACTCGAGGTCCGAACTCAAAGGAAGAATAAAGGAACAAAGGTCAGGAACTATTAAAAAAAAAAACCAAAAACCTGAAATGTCTTCATGTTTTGTTTATGACTGGGGAAATTCTTTCTGCTCTCTCCTCCCATTTTTATGTGCTGTTCCTAATCTGTTCCACGATTAAGGGAGGCAGGGAAGATGTTCCCATCCTGCTGCCTCTTTAGGAGGTGTTTAAGTGATTTATGAGGACGTCGTGTCCTTGTAGGACAGACAACTCCTGCCCTGATGGTTCCCAAGCACAGCTGAGATGGCTTCTCATGGAATCATGGAATGGTTGGGGCTGGAAGGGACCTTAAAGATCCCTGTCACGGGCAGGGACACCATCCACCATCCCACGTTATTCCAGTCTGTCCTTGGACACTTCCAGGGATCCAGGGGCAGCCACAGCTTCTATTCCAGAACTCCCCACCCTCCCAGGGAACAATTCTTTCCCCATATCCTATCCAGCCCTGCCCTCCTTCAGCTGAAAGCCATTCCCTGTGTCCTGCCACTCCATCCCTCGTGAAAAATCCCTCTCCAGCTCTCCTGGAGACCCTTTTAGGCACTGGAAGAAGACAATTCTCTCCCTCCTGCTTTGCACACCCTCACACAGCACAGACACAGGATCAGCCTGACCTGAGATTTCTCACCAACACTGGGAGAAAATGCTTTCCCTCACTGCAATTCCCAAAGAGCAGGAGCACAAACGGAGCTGCAGAGCAAAAATAAAGCTTTTTTTTTTTTTTATCCATTCTTCAGCCTGTGGTGTTTTGTGTGGGGGCCTGCAAGGAGGGAACGCTCCAGCTGATAATCCAGGGCAGGAAAAGCTGGGAGGAGCTGCAGTGCAGGTGGATTTTCACTCTTGGCAGTTGTATTTCAAGAAGAAAATAGGGGCTGGTCACTGAAAATGCTGCACAGCTTCCTCCAGCCTGCCCCTTACGCACGTGGTGTTTTGGGGAGCCCCTAAATAAGGAATCTCCTCAAAAACTGAGGCTTTAAAAAAGGCCCTGCACTGCCAAAATCTTCTTTGGCCAACAGAAGTGTCTGAGCTCTCCGTGAGGGGTGGAAGTTTCCCTCTCCCTTCTCCCAGCCCCCCTAGGAGCTGAGGAAGACAATATCTTGTCGAAATATTGTTCAACTGCTGTTAAAACACACAGGGGAAAAAAATTCCAGAACTTCCAAAGGAGGAGCAAGAAGCTCCTTGGGGTTTCCCCAGGTAAAATAGGGAGAGTAAAAAAATCTGTAAATCTCAATTCACCTTCTTGGTGGCACTGTGCACAGAAAAAGGGGATCACTTGGTGGAAAAATTCAATGCTCAGCACGGGATTGTACCATAAACATCATTTTAGCTGCACTTATTCCAAGTGAGGAGCAGATTTTTCCAGCCAGGGTGAGCTTTGCAGGGGAAGTGATAAGAGAATTCACCTGGAAGGGCTTCCCAGTGTCCCAGAGCTCCTCTGGATCAGACCCTGTGTCCCCTCCTCCTGTGGGGAGCTGCCTGAAGGGATCAGCTCACAGAGGGAAGGAAAACTCTGAAGGGAAACTTCTCATCTGCCAGTGCTGAGGGACAGCAGGATTGATGCTCCAACAGCCCAGCTTTGCCAGCAAATCTCCTTCTGGGAAGGGGAAAGGCAAAATAACTCCCTAAAACCCCACAGCAGGCACCTCCACTGAGGGATCCAACCCCAAACCCATCCTCTCCCTGCCCCAGCATCTGCTTCAAACCTTCTGTTCCCTCATGTTTTCCTATTCCTATGTGTCTTGGGTTATGGAACCAAAAATGTCTATTCTATTCCATCTGCTGAAAGCAGCTGGGAGATGTTTTTTTTCTTTATTTCTTGTAACTCTGGGGGGAGGGGAGCAGATGCCCTCTGATAATGGCCCAGCTGATAAAACCAGGTGGGGCAGTGTTTGTTATCTCTGTCACCACCCCTCCTCCCTCCAGGGGATCTCTGCTGCTGATGGGCCATGAAGGCTCCCCAAGGACAGGACACATTCCATCATCCCATGGGAGATGCTGCACCCAGTGGGGGGAGCCAACCATTCCTGCCTGGATAAAAACTGGGACTCAGGAACACCAGGGATCTGGTTCCACTGGATTCCTGGAGGGAGACTGGGCCCTTCTCCCCATCCCTGGGCCCTTCTCACCATCCCTGGGCCCTTCTCACCATCCCTGGACCCTTTTCTCTCAGGATCATCTCTGCCCCAACAGAACCACATCTGCCACTCCAGGAGGACTCACTGTGGGCTGCTCCCAACCCCCTGACCAACAGGGTGTCAGGTTGGAGCTCTGACCCTGTCAGGGTTTCTAGGATTGTTGTTTGCTTGCTTTACTACTACATTTGTTAATATTCCTATAAAGAACTGTTATTCCCATTCCCAAATCTTTGCCTGAAAGCCCTGAATTGCAAAATTATAATTTGGAGGGGGTGAGGGGTTTACATTCTCCATTCCAAGGGAAACTCCAGCTTTCCCTGGCAGATACCTGTCTGTCCAAACCAACACACTACAGAAAATGTTCTCTTCCCAAAAGATCTTCATCCCTTTCACAGCTTTTAACAGCCACAGAACCTTTGTGGTGGAGAGTGCAGCTGGCAAGAGAAAGTCAGGCCTAGTGAGACATGTTCAGAAATAATCTCCATTCACCTGGTTCTGTCACAGCTCAGAGCACTTCCCCCTGATTTCAGCAGAGAGAGATCAAGGAGGGTCGTTCACCAAAATGATTGGATTGAAAATCACATTAATTCAAGAGTGAAAAAACAGCTGTGTGGGATGAAGTGACTGAGAAAAGGAGTTGAAATAATTTCTACAGGACTGGGCCAGGCTTAATTTCATCCCTAACCCACAGTGCAGCACCTCTGGCTTCCCATGTCCCTGATTTCTCAAGGAGGGAGCTTGTCCTGTTAAAACCTCTGTGTTTCATTAAAAAAACCAAACCAAACAAAACAAAACAAAAAAACCCAAAACCCAAAAACCAACCAACCAACCAAAGGCACACCAAAAAAAACCACCACAAACCAAAACAAAAAAGCCCCAACAAAACACAAAACCAACCAACCAACCAACCAAAAAAAACCACCTCAAAAAAACCAAAAAACCCCCAAACACACACACAAAAAAAACCCCCAAAATAATCTGGGAAGCAAGTCTATAGGATCTACTGCATGCCCAGCAAAGCAATGTTGTCACCAGGTTTCCTGCTCCACTTGACCATTTAATTGAACTAAAAAATTACAAATTCCCTGCCTCACCTCACCCAGTCTCAACTCTGCAGCCCCAGCAGAGAGGCTGACAAATGCCAGGGAAAATAATCCCATTCCATATGGAAAAGGAGTGTCTGCACCACGAATCCTTAAGGATGGGAGTGTGAAAAACCTACTGAGGTCCAACTGATTGATAAGGAGATAAAGGATCCTCACCATCACTGCTCTGTGCCAGGCATTCCTATAAATTTAATAATCCTTTGCACTGGCAACAAGTTCAAGTCCATAAATACATAAAGGGGCTGCAAAAAGGCTGGAGAGGGGTTTTCACCAGGGCATGGAGACGCAGGACAGTGGGGAATGGTTTCAATCTCTGAGAGAGCAGGGTGAGATGGGATACAAGGAAGAAAAGCTTAGGAATGGCTGGAAGAGTGCCATGAAATAATCACGTTTCAGTTTTATCTCTGGACAACAGGCCTTAGAACCAAGAATTTCTCTCTTTCCTTAATGAGATCCTTTATCTGTTAGAGATTCGTAAGTTTTGTTTAAAATTTTTAAAAAAGTAAAAATGGAAGCATGTATTGGAAAAGAGGTGACTTTGCTTTTACAGAATTTATATCATGGAATGCTCTGGGTTGGGAGGGAGCTCATCCCATCCCACCCCTACCATGGCAGGGACACCTCCCACTGTCCCAGGCTGCTCCCAGCCCCAGTGTCCAACCTGGCCTTGGGCACTGCCAGGGATCCAGGGGCAGCCACAGCTGCTCTGGGAATTCCATCCCAGTACCTCCCCACCTTCCCAGGCAGGAAATTTTTCCTGATATCTGATCTAAACCTGTAATTTTTTCAGTTTGAAGCCATTCCCTGGCTCCTGTCCCTCCAGCCCTTGGCAATTGTCTCTCTCCAGGTTTCCTGGGGCTCCTTCAGGCCCTGCAAGGCCACCCTGAGCTCAGCCCAAAGCTTCTCCTCTCCAGGCTGAACAATCCCAGCTCTGCCAGCCTTTCCTCCCAGCAGAGCTGCTCCATCCCTCTGCTCATCCTGCTGCCTCCTCTGGGCTCTCTCCAGCAGCTCCACGTCCTCCCTGTGCTGGGATCTCCTTCACGTCTTTTCTCCTCCCTCTCAGCCCCTCTAACTCCAGGCCAGTGGAAGGATCTGAGAATCCACCACCGAAATTTAGATGTTGGGTATTTTCCAATAACAAAATGGTTCATTTTTTATGGTTTCTAAGCTGTTATTTGGTATAATTCAGCCTCAGTTTCCAAAAATGAGGCACTTGCAGCAGAAAATGAGCCAGAAATAAAGGCATTAATATTATTTCAGCCCACTGAAATAATGAAAAGGTGGAGGTTTTGGTGCTTTTGTTTTGTTTTGTTTTGGTTTTTTGTTTTGTTTTGTTTTGGAGAAGAGTTTGACTTTTATTATTATTACATTAGGAAGAGGTTCTTGGGATTTCCCTAAAAATGACATCAGGGAGGGCAAGATTTCCTTTAGGACAGAACCAGCAGATTTTTAGGCTCCTTCTCAACTCCTGCTCAGCAATATTTTCCCTCTCTCCCTACCCCTCAGCATCCCACTCTTGAATATTTTATTTTCCCCAAAATATTCGGGAAAACTACATATCCAACAGGGAATAATCACATTTAATACCCATCTTAACTTTAGACTGAGGCTAAATCCATGTAACCTTTTCCTTTCACATCACTTTCAGACACCTGGGCCACGAGTAAATTTTTCAGAGCTATGTAGGTTAAAACAATTCAATGAGGAAAAGCAGAAAAAAAGCAGCCAAAAGAAGAAAAAAAGCCCCTAATTTTTCAGCAGATGTACACAGCAGGTCAAATGGCCTAAGGGAAATATTTAATTTAGGACTCAGACTATTTCTACCAAGTTTCCTAACCAAAAGTATTTTCATCAGGAGCACTACTCTTGATCTGGTTTCTGCTAATGATTTTCCCCATGGAGTTTGCTCATAAAAACAGAAATTGCTTTATGAATCATAGAATCAGAGAAGTTGGAGAAGAAAATGATGGGTTAGGTCATCCTGCCCTTCTCCCTGACAGTGCAGCAGGATTTCTTTTCAGAAAAAAAAAAAACAAAAAAAAAAACAAAACCCCATTTTGAAAATAAGCATTTATTCAGAAGTGGAGAATAAAAATGCTCAGTTCAAAAGAGGTTTTAAAAAATCCATAATGAAAGCAGGGGAGGAAGAGCCAGGTTTTTAAGTACCTTGGCTCTCTTTACGAGCTGTGACAATTGGAGAAGTTTTGTCTGGGTAGGCACAGACAGGAATCCAATGGGAAAAAACCACAGAAAATGTGAAATTCCCACAATGGGAATTTGTCACAATTTGAAGTGCAAATTTAGAGGTGCTGCTGGACAAAGACACCAGCAATCAGGATTTAGTGAACGATGGGATGTGCAGGAGCACAATGTCCACAGAACTTTGTGCAGAGATTGTCACCTATTGTCACCTCCACACATCCCAGAGAGCCCAAAAGCCACAGAATCCCAGAAAGGATTTTGTTTGTTTGTTTGGTTGGTTGGTTGGTTTGGTTTGGGTTTGGGGTTTTTTTTTGGTTGGTGTTTCCTGTTTCCTGTTGGGTTTTCTTGGGGTTTTTTTGTTTGTTTGTTTGTTTGGGGTTTTGGTTTGTTTTGGTTTGTTTTGGTTTGTTTTGGTTGTTTTTTGTTTTTGTTTTGTTTTGTTTTTTTGGTTTGGTTCGGTTTTTTTAATGAGAGCCCTTTAGGATCACCCAGTCCCACCATCAGCAGCACCAGCATCACCCCAATCCACGTCCCCAAGGGCCACATCCAGACTACTCTGGGACAATTCCAGTGACAGGGATTCCTTCACTTCCCTGGGCAGCTCATCCCAAGGCCTGACCACTCTGACAGGGAAAAAAAAATGTTTCTAATCCTTAATCTGAACCTCCCCTGGCCCCTTGCACTTATTGCAATCCAGGCTGTCTGAGAACCACCAAAACCATAAAGGAAATGGACCAAAGACTGTTGTTGGAGTTGGTTTCAGGAGATTAATCAAAAGCTGTCGTTGGAGTGGGTTTTGGAGCTCAGCAGGTTTTTTTTAGATCTCTGGAAGACAGCAGGAGCTCATTTTGTTCCCAGATCTCTGGGGGAATCAGGAGAAAACACATCTCGGCCTGTTGGGAATCCCTTCAGCTCAAGTGAGGGAGTGAGTCATGGATCTGGGGGAATGTTCCCAAATATCGATTACTGAAACTAAAACACTCCAATCCAGCAGGTTTTGGTTTGATTCCCATCCCAATCCAAGAAGGTTGATATCCTAAATCCCTTCAGCCCACAGCAGGCCTGGTTTGACAGGGCCCACCACAGATCCAGGCCAACCCACGTCTCCATCAAAGGAATTTAGGGAAAAGACATCAGGGTGGTCGTGGCTGTGGCTGTGATTTGGAAATCTTGGTGAGAAGTCAAATTTGAGGACTCTGAAGCCCACTTAAAAACATGAAGGGAGCAAAATATAATCATTGGAAAAGCTGAGAGAGCTGGGGGTGTTCGGCCTGGAGAGGAAAAGGCTCCAAGGAGAGCTCAGAGCCCCTTGCAGAGGTTCTAAATGGGAAGGAGAGAGACTTTTTATGCAGGCAGAGAGTGACAGGAAAAGGGGGAATGGTTTTAAAGAGATGGCAGGGCTGGATGGGATCTTGGGAAGAAATTCTTCCCTCAGGGCACAGTGAGGGGTGCCCAGAGCAGCTGTGGCTGCCCCTGGATCCCTGGCAGTGACCAAGGCCAGGTTGGACACTGGGGTTTGGAGCAGCCTGGAACAGTGGAAGGTGTCCCTGCCATGGCTGGGTTGGCACTGGATGATTTTAAGCTCCTTTCCAACCCAACCATTCCATGATCCCATGAAAGAACATTGCTGTGCTAAATCACCCAAGAACAGGGGTTGGAACACAGGAAAATTCCAGTTCTCCTTACCTCTCCATTACATTTTGGAATCGTCCCACCACACTTTGTATTTTTGTTTTTCAGCTTTTTCTACTTGTCTGGAATCAGAGACTGGGGAAGAATCTCTCCAGCCCTTCCTGACGGTTTTTCTGGGTCATTTCTTAACAAAAATTCATTGCACCTGTGGAAGGTGTCCCTGCCCATCCAGGGGTGGCACTGGGTGATTTGAAGCTCTCTTCCAACCCAACCCAACCATTCCATGATTCCATGAAAGAACATTTCTGTGCTAAATCACCCAAGAACAGGGGTTGGAACACAAGAAAATTCCATCTCTCCTTATCTCTCCAGACACCACGGGACATTTCCCTGTGGTTCAGAAGAGCTTTGCTCGCTGCAGCTCTTGGAATCCCTGTGAAATATCCGGGGGTGGAGCTGGATGATCTTTAATCCCTTCCACCCCAAACCATTCCACGATCCCACAATCCCTTCAGTGCTGTGTCACGAATGACTCAGCAATAAAAAAAAAGCACAGTGAATTCCTGCTGGGGAAATTCCTGCTGGGGGGATTCCTGCTGGTGGGAGTCCAGCCTTTCCTCATGAGGTGCCTAAAACCTCCCTCCCTGTGCAGCTGATTTGCCTAAAACGAGGGATATGAATTCCAAGGAAGCCTTTGCATGCATTTGGGTCGGGCAGATACGTCTGCTGCTTCCGTATGGATCATATCTCCACTTCCTCTTCAAAATGCACAAGCTCATTAAATATTAACCCCTCTACCAACTGAAGAATCGATTTCCAACAGAAGCTTTGCCTGCAGGAGGATTTTGTTTCAAGCAGATGCATATTCAAAGAACTAAAGTTTATTCATTGTCTGCAAGCCCCTGAGCATGCCCAGGTAATTGCATATGCAAATCTGGAATTTGCATACACAAATGTCTCTTTTTACGTGCACAGCTGCCTGGTTCACTGGGGATATTCTTTTCAGGGACAATTCGACCACAATGTAAATAAAAAGCCCTAAACAACAAACCAAAGAAAGAAGAATAAATAAATAAGGAGCACTACACTGACAGAGTATTTGTTTGAAGGCCTGCTCACAAATCAAAAAAAATACGTCAGATTTTTCCACTAAAAACATGGATCATGATGCAACTCAGGTAAATGAAGGCCCCAGAAGAAAACCTAAGCTTTCTAAGCTATTTTAGCTCAAGTATCAAACACTGGTTAAGCAGTTCCTTTCCTGGTTAAGCAGCCCCAAGCTGTGAGTCTCATTCCCTGGAGGGTGTTTGAGTCCTGCTGCTCTGCTCTCCCAGGACAATTCCACTTAAGCAACATCCAGAACCTCTGCCAAGAGTGTGGGAGGGGTGCAAGAAACTCATTCCAAACCTCAATTTACATTTTGATAACAATATGCAAATGCCCCGTTGGGGTGGTGACTGAAGCCAACGATTGCCTCTGGTGAGCGCCAGAGACTCCGGGATCCCAGCACAGGGAGAACCTGGAGCTGCTGGAGAGAGGCCAGAGGAGGCAGCAGGATGAGCAGAGGGATGGAGCAGCTCTGCTGGGAGGAAAGGCTGGCAGAGCTGGGATTGTTCAGCCTGGAGAGGAGAAGCTTTGGGCTGAGCTCAGGGTGGCCTTGCAGGGCCTGCAGGAGCCCCAGGAAAGCTGGAGAGAGACAATTGCCAAGGGCTGGAGGGACAGGAGCCAGGGAATGGCTTCAAACTGAAAAATCACAGGTTTAGATCAGATATGAGGAAAAATTTCTTGCCTGGGAAGGTGGGGAGGTACTGGGATGGAATTCCCAGAGCAGCTGTGGCTGCCCCTGGATCCCTGGCAGTGCCCAAGGCCAGGTTGGACACTGGGGCTTGGAGCAGCCTGGAAGGTGTCTGGGGGTCAATTCCTTCCCAAAGGAAATCATTCCCTAATTCTGTGACCTCTCCTGGCACATCTGTTCTACCCTCACTCCATTTCACCCAGACAGAACTGTCTGCCCTCAGCACCCGAACAAAACAACCCCCTGTGTGCAAGGCTCAGGCATTCCCTGGGAAAATCAAATCCTTCAGCTCCTCCTTGTGCTTTATTCTTTTAAAAAAGGGAAGGAGGAAAGAGAGAGAGGAAGAGAGGAAGAGAGAAAGAGAGAGAGAGAGAGAGAGAGAGAGAGAGAGAGAGAGAGAAAGAAAGAAAGAAAGAAAGAAAGAAAGAAAGAGAAAGAAAGAAAGAGAGAGAGAAAGAGAGAAAGAAAGAGAGAAAGAAAGAGAGAAAGAGAGAGAGAAAGAGAGAAAGAGAGAAAGAAAGAAAGAGAGAGAGAAAGAAAGAAAGAAAGAAAGAAAGAAAGAAAGAAAGAAAGAAAGAAAGAGAGAAAGAGAGAAAGAGAGAAAGAAAGAAAGAGAGAAAGAGAGAGAGAAAGAAAGAGAGAAAGAGAGAGAGAAAGAGAGAGAGAAAGAAAGAGAGAAAGAAAGAGAGAAAGAGAGAAAGAGAGAAAGAGAGAAAGAGAGAAAGAGAGAAAGAGAGAAAGAGAGAAAGAAAGAAAGAAAGAAAGAAAGAAAGAAAGAAAGAAAGAAAGAAAGAAAGAAAGAAAGAAAGAAAGAAAGAAAGAAAGAAAGAAAGAAAGAGGAAGGATTTGCTCAATGTGCAAATAAATAGGTTCTCCCAAGCTGTCCCAGGTTCAGGGAGCTCCAGGAAGCAGCAAACCCTGGGATTTATTCCTGTTTGCAGGGTGGCTGAGCCTGAAGGGTTTGATCAATGCCAGATCGGTTTCCAATAGCTTTAAAACTCTCTTAACATTTGAAAAAGCAAGAAATGATGTGCAAGGTATTCGCTGGCCACCTTTTACCAGCATCCCTTCTGTCAGCTCCTGGCTCTGAGCCAAGGCAGGCCTGGCTGGACAGTTCAGAAATGCAAGTCACACCAGTGAAAGAAAACCCCAAAACTTCAGGGAGGCAGGATTAAAACCATTTGTAAAGCTAAAAACGTTCCCATTTCTCCCCGTGCTGCTGGATTTGGTGTGGCTGGGGATGAGCCCCTACATGAAATCAGTTTGTCCCTCTGGGAATTCTCTCCTGAGCTCACTTACTTCGGGGTTCCCGAGGTCCATCCACGGTGATCTTGATGGCTCTGTGGTAGGTGGCTACTTGGGGAGGGTTGGTGAAGACTGTGATGGTCAGAGTGAAGCTTTTCCCTGCAAGAGGAAAAAAAAAAGAAAATGTTACTGAGCAAAAAAAAAGAAAAAAAAAAAAAATAGTCCCTGAGTAAGTGCTGAGAAAAGCAAACTCCTCATTTCTAGTAGAGCTCGAACACCCTGCAAGGCACTCAAAGGTTTTGTGGGGTGTAGGATCCTGGTGCTGGATTCATTCCCTCCGTGGCAGCTGCTCAAAGCTTTCGGGGAAACAAAATTAATTTATATTTAAATCATCTGCGCTCTGTTTGTGAAATAAAAAAATAAAAAAAAAAAATAAAAAGGAGGTTACCCTCAACAGGCAGGGTTTATCTGATGTTCCTGACTCTGGTGTGTTATCTGTGCTTTCCAAAGGGAGCTCGTTCAGGGAGGTTGGGAAATCGTGGCTGGCTTTTCCAAACCTGCCACGGGAATGGGAGCAGCAGCACTTGTTAAAAAACAAAACCAAAGAGAAGTGGGTGCTCAGATCCCCCAGGCAGGCTGGAAAACCCCCCCACTCTGTGGCTGAGGCCAGCAGGAGATCAATTCCATCTCGTGAAGCAGAGGCCTCTGAAAATCATCTGCTGCTGCAATGCCAAGAAAGAAGGGAATGGAAAAAATAATAATAATAATAATAAAAAAATCCCTACAGCTCGTCCACAGAGAATTAAAACATTTTATGAAGCCACAGCAGAGGATAAGGCTCAGATTCTTTATTATTCAGCAAAAAAAACTGTGAAGGCCATTTCCAGGTTGTTCTGTGCATGGCCTGGCTCCGTTTTGGGAAAAGTGCTGCTACCCCTGGATCTACTCCTGGCGTTTTTGCAAGAGCAGAAGTAACGTTCTGCATCTTTGATAAGACCTCAGATGATGGTGCTGGCCTTGGCAGCAGCAAAAAACATTGCCTGGCAGCAGCTCCAGCACGGTTATCCCAGCATCAGAGGGCTGAGAGACTGACAGGAATCTCTGTAATCAGCCAGAGACATCAGGGGACATCACCCCGAGTGGGATAACCAGGAATTGCTGCGAGGAAATTGAGGTTCTGCCTCCCTCTCCCTCATTTTGCCACCTGCCCTCAGCACCCGAACAAAACAACCCCCTGTGTGCCAGGCTCAGGCATTCCCTGGGAAAACCAAATCCTTCAGCTCCTCCTTGTGCTTTATTCTTTTAAAAAGTGGAAGGAGGAAAGAGAGAGGGGAAGAGAGAGAGGAAGAGAGGAAGAGAGGAAGAGAGGAAGAAAGAGAGAAAGAGAGAGAAAGAGAGAGAAAGAGAGAGAGAGAAAGAAAGAGAGAAAGAGAGAAAGAGAGAAAGAAAGAGAGAAAGAGAAAGTCTGGAGTTTCTTCCCTTCCACCCATTTTTTACTGTTTGCTTCAGTTAGCTTTATAAAAAAGGCTGAATTGAAGTAGAAATGGAAAGAGATATGTAAATATTGGTGCCTGCCTGTAGCAGCAGCAGCACTGTTCCCCCTCCCCAGGAACACAACCTGGCAATTCCATCTTGGCGTTAATGCAGCCCCCCAAAAATGCTCTGCAGGCACTGCAAACCCTGCTCCTGAAACTTGTCCTCATCCCCTCCCTGGGAATTCGGGGCTCAGCCTCCCCACCCTGGGGGTGAGGAGGTGAAGAGCCTTGGCCAGGATCCCACAGGGATGGGAACACTTTGGCTGCTGCAGCTAAACCCGGCTCTAATCCCCCAGTCACTGCCAGGAGTTAAACCAAGCCTTGCAAATCCCAGTGTCCTCCCACATCCAAATCCTCACTAAAAAAGTGATGCAGGGAGTTGTAAACATCATTTCACATCCCTCTCTCAGGGCATTTGGTGCTGCATCTACCCCAAAGGATGGCTGAGCTCCTGACATCCTTTAAAACAGCAAATTTTTTAAATAAAGCTTTACAGCTTTGTTCATCTTTCCCTGCCAGCACGACAGAAGAGGCATCAGGAACAAAGTTTGATAAATTCCCTCCCAAAAAGCTTTATCAGAGTATCAGAGAGGAGCCTGGAGATCACAGAATCACAGATTATTCTGTGTTGGGACACACAAGGATCATCAAGTCCAGCTCTCAAGTGAAGGGCCTGGACAGGAAATTTCCTTCTGTCCAAAATATAATTTCCTGTATCACTAAATACAGCACTTATCACTGAGACAGAAAAACTTTGAAAATAGCTTTCTATTTTTTTAAAGGGTTTTCTAACCCTTTTTTCTCTGGACTAATCTGCAGCATTTTCATTTTGCTCCCAATTTGGGACTTTTTTTGACAACTGCTCTGCAAGAACACAGTGCCAATTCATTTCTTTAGAAGCCTCTGGAGAAGTTTCTAGATAGAAAATAAGTGCAGGAGAAACCCCAAACACAGCAGTGAAATGCAGGAAAATGTGGCCATAATTCCAGTCTTCAGGATCAGAATAAAGAAGAGCTCCCACAGAGATAATCCAGTCCAGCTCTCAAGTGAATGGCCTGGACAGAGGAGGATCTTCCTCCTTTCCAAAATAAAATTCCCTATATCACTAAATTCAACACCTAGACCACTAAAACAGAGAGAGAATGTAAAAATAAACTTCATTTATTGGACTAATTACCCCAAACACAACAGTGAAATGCAGGAAAATGTGGCCATAATTCCAGTCTCTAGGATCAGACTAAAGAAGAAGAGGGAGAAAATTTAAATTTTAAATATTTAAAAATGTACTTCATTTACTGGATTAATCTGCAGTATTTCCATCTGACTTCCAGTTTAGGGTTTGACACCTGCTGCTCTGCTAGAACACATAATCAATTTATTTCTTCAGAAGCTTCTGGAGAAGTTTCTACATAGAAAATAAATGCAGGGAAAACCCCAAAGACGACAGTGAAATGCAGGAAAATGTGGCCATAATTCAGTGCTTAAGACCAGAATAATTCCAGTGTTTAAGACCACAATAAACAAGAAGAGTTCCCACAGGGATAATGGCCTGGACAGGGATCTTCCTCCTTTCCAAACCAGAATTCCCTGTATCACTAAATCCAACACCTAGACCACTAAAACAGAGAGAGAATGTAAAAATGTACTTCATTTACTGGACTAATTTGCAGTATTTCCATCTGACTTCCAGTCTGGGTTGTTTTGTTTGTTTTTTTTTGTTTGTTTTTGGGTTTTTTTTGACAACTGCTCTGCTAGAACACGATGCCAATTCATTTCTTTAGAAGGCTCTGGAGAAGTTTCTATATAGAAAATAAGTGCAGGAGAAATCCCAACATCAACAGTGAAATGCAGGAAAATGTGGCCATAATTCCCAGAAAAAGCAATGGAAACAGGAGCAGTCCTGGCTGGAATACAAGGCTGAGTCTGGAGATGTGATCTGGACACTCTGCTGGGGGCTTTGGTAGAGACTGGAATTCAAAAGTGCCCTCAAGTGTCATTGATTTGGCAGGTGAGGTCATGGAATTCCAAAATCCCTGAGGCTGGCAAAGCCTTCCCAGCCCATGGAGTCCCAGCTGTGCCCACCCTGTCCCCAGCCCAGAGCACTGAGTGCCCCCTCCAGGTGACACCTCCAGGGAAGGGCACTCCAAACCACCTCAGATGGATTCTGAGTTGTCCCCACATTTATAGGATGGCTCAGGAGGTCCCTTCAGACTGGGCAAAACTGAGAGAACTTCAGAGCAAGAACAAAGCACGAAGTTCAAGAGGGAATGGCCTCAGGCTGGGCCAGGGGAGGCTCAGCTGGGCCAGCAGCAGGAATTTCCCCATGGAAAGGGAGCTCAGGCCTTGGAACTGCCCAGGGAGCTTTGCAGTGCCCATCCCTGGAGGTGTCACCTGGAGGTGGCACTCAGAGCTCTGGGCTGGGGACAAGGTGGGCACAGCTGGGACTCAGTGACCTTGGAACTCCATTCCAACCTTAATGAATCTGGGATTCCATCAAATATTTTGGACGTGTTCATTTTTTGATTTTTTTTTTTCCTCCAGCCCTTCAGCCCCTTCAATGCCAGTCATGGTTTGTTCTGCCACAGTGGGGTTTTTATTTCTTTTTCACTCTGATTTTTGAGTCTGGGAGGGCTTTTCCAACCCAACTGATTCTGTGAATGAGACTTCCTGGCAGAATAAGAATCTCCTGAGTGTCACCTGGATGTGGCACTCAGTGCTCTGGGCTGGGGACAAGGTGGGCATGGGGCACAGCTGGGACTCCCTGGGCTGGGAGGGCTTTTCCAACCTCAGAGATCCTGGCATTCTGTGACATTGTCCCTTCAACCCAGGCCATTCCATGATTCCAAGATCAACCTCCAAGATCAAAGCCTCTGCCTGTGCCCTGCACTGCAATCCAGGAATTTGAACCCCCATTCCATGCCCACCCCCTCTCCAGAGGCTGGAGCAGAACCAGCTCCCCTCCAGCAGGACCTCAGTGGCCTCCAGAACCGCCCTGAAGAGCTCTAGAGGGAGCAAGAGGCTGGTGAGCTGCAACCCTGGGGAATGTCTGAGAGGAACCCAGGGGGGAAACATGAATCCTGGGTGACACCAGGGTCACATGAAGCTCCTGTGTCCTGCTTGAGTCATCCCTGAGCAGCGTCACCATCAGCTGGGGCTGCAGGGGACACACAAGGAGCCTGACATTTCTAATCAACATGGAGGAGGAACACTTCTAATCAGAGTGGAAGAGGAACAATTCTAATCAACGTGGCTGCATGGGCAGAGGGAAAAGGGAGTGAGGAACTGTTGGGCAAAGAGGCCACAACTTGAACCTCTGCCTTCATTTGGATCCTTTGAAAAAGCCACTGAAGCCACGGATAAAGGGTTATCCCAGTGGGAACAGAAAAAAAATGGAGTGAAACCTTCAGAGATTTGGCTGTGGAGGGGGAGCAAAAAAGCAAAGAGGTGGGGGTGGTGTAATCACTGCTTTTACTTCTGGGCTTCGTTCTAATCAACCTTTGTGCCATTAAATTTGGGTTGGTTGTTTGGGTTTTTTCCTTTTTTTTCTTTTTTTAAAGCAATTGTTACAGTAAATTATTAAATAAAAAGAAATGGGGGAAAAAGAAGGAAAGTGGCCAAGAATGTCTGTGCTGACAAGGACAAAAGATGGAAATAGATGGGAAACTATGAAATGTAAGGCCCAAATGCAACTCAAATGACATTACAGACATTTCTATTCTATTAAGGAGAGAATTCCAGGTTCTAGGAAGAAACAGGATGATTTCATTTTGGAGGTTTTTTATCCAGCCTCTACCTTTTAGCCCCTTTGTACCAGCATTAAACCACGCTAAATGCTCAATTTTCCCCATTTTCCTGGCTCCTCACAGCACCTCCCTGGCTCTCTGCCAAAGCCAGGAGCTCTCCTGCATTTAAACATCTCCAGGATGCCATCCACACATTCCAAATGTCACCTCCCAGGCACTGAGGTCAAATCTTTGCTGGGTCCCATTTCTGTGCACTCCAAATCTGATCAATAAGTGGAGAATAAGCTGAAATCACTCGATTCTGCATGAATTATCAGCTGCTAATCCCAGTTTTTGCAGGTGTTCAAAGCCTGCATAAGGCAAAATCCTGTGCTCAGGTGGTGGAGTTTTTTTTTCTCCATTGGCACAGAAAAAAACTTTGCCTCTTGTGTTTGAGCTGGTGCTGTTCCATCAGAAGAAAAATAAACAAACAAATAAAAAAAAAGCTGCAGCTGGAGCAAGAGGCATCAACGAAAACAAAACAAAACAAACAAAAAAAAACCCCAAAAAACAAAACAAACAAAAAAAAACCCCCAAAAACCAAAACAAAACAAACCCAAAAAACAAACAAACAAACAAAACAAAACAAACAAAAAAACCAAAAAAAAACCCCCAAAAAAACCCCAAAAAAAACCCCAAAAAAACAAAAACCCCCACCATGATTTGCTTACCAGCAGCACCACAGATGCCACTGGATTTAAATATGAAATGAAGCTGCTCCTCACCTCAGCTGTAGATGGTTTGTAAATTGTGACCACGGCAGACCAACGGTCCAAACACCCAAATGAGGGTGGTGGCCTGAAAAAAAAATGCACCAGGGAGAACTTAGAGCCTTTCCCAGGGCCTAAAGGAGCTCCAAAATCAGCTCCAAAACCAGCTCCAAACCAGCTCCAAACCAGCTGTAAACCAGCTCCAAATCAGCTCCAAAACCAGCTCCAAACCAACTCCAAACCAGCTCCAAACCAGCTCCAAACCAGCTCCAAAACCAGCTCCAAACCAGTTCCAAAAACAGCTCCAAACCAGCTCCAAACCAGCTCCAGAAACAGCTCCAGAAACAGCTCCAAACCAGCTCCAAAACAGCTCCAGAAACAGCTCCAAATCAGCTCCAAAACAGCTCCAAAACAGCTCCAAACCAGCTCCAGAAACAGCTCCAAACCAGCTCCAAAACAGCTCAAAACCAGCTCCAGAAACAGCTCCAAACCAGCTCCAAAACCAGCTCCAAACCAGCTCAAAACCAGCTCCAAAAACAGCTCCAAACCAGCTCCAAATCAGCTCCAAACCAGCTCCAAAACCAGCTCCAATCCAGCTCCAGAAACAGCTCCAAACCAGCTCCAAAACCAGCTCCAAACCAGCTCAAAACCAGCTCCAAAAACAGCTCCAAACCAGCTCCAAATCAGCTCCAAACCAGCTCCAAAACTGCTCCAAACCAGCTCCAAAAACAGCTCCAAACCAGCTGGGGAGGGGCTTGGGACAAGGGATGGAGGGGCAGGAATGGTTTCAGGTGGAGGAGGGCAGGGTTGGATGGGATTTTGGGAAGGAATTCCTCTCTGTGAGAGCAGAGAGGCCCTGGCACAGAAAAATTGTGGCTGTCCCACCCCTGGAAGTGTCCAGAGCCAGCTTGGAGCACCCTGGGACACTGCAAGGTGTCCCTGCCCAGGGCACTGGATGAGTTTTAAGGTCCCTCCCAACCCAAACCATTCCATGATTCCAAGAGCTGCCCCTGGAATCAGTCACGGGGGGGAAACTGAGCTGTTCCTGGATTTTTATGGATTTTTCCTCAGCTTTAAGCACGTGTCAAACAGGAAATTTGGGAATTACACCCCCCTTCCCTCCTGCCAAGGCAGCCTGGCTAGGATAAACCTGACCTTGGGAACATTTCTCACTCCAGGCAGTTCTCCTCTCTGTGTTTACACAGCAGCTCCTCACCCAGAATGAAATCTCCAGGGCTCTGAATCAATAAATGTTTTGTTCTGGGCTTCTACAGGGCCAAAACGGGGTCCTGCTGCAAACTGGAACCCCCAGAAATACTGGATATTTTCACAATAAAGGTGGGAAAGTGGCTTGTTCTTGCAGGGACATGGCTGGTCCTGGCTTTCTCCCTTCCCTTTCCTTCCCAAATCCTGAATTTTTTTTCACAATATCTGTGAGAAAGCAGCTCCTTCCTGCAGGCACATGGTTGATCCTGGCTTTTCCCTTTTCCTTTCCTTCCCAACTCCCAAATTCAGATTTTTTTTTATTTTTTTTCCCACAATATTTGTGGGAAAGCAGCTCATTCCTGTGGGGACATGGCTGGTCTTGTCTTTTCCCTTTTCCTTTCCTTCCCAGCTCCCAAATCCTGATTTATTTATTTTTTTTTCCACAATAAAGGTGGAAAAGCAGCTCATTCCTGCAGGAACATGACTGGTGCTCGCTTTTCCCTTTTCCTTTCCTTCCCAGCTCACAAATCCTGATTTTAGTTTTTTTTTTTTCCACAATAAAGGTGAAAAAGGAGCTCCTTCCTGCAGGGACATGGTTGATCCTGGCTTTTCCCTTTTCCTTGTCCTTCCCAGCTCCCAAATCCTGATTTTTAATTTATTTTATTTTATTTTTTTTCCACAATAAAGCTGGAAAAGCAGCTCATTCCTGCAGGCACATGGCTGCTCCTGGCTTTCCCCCTTCCCTTTCCTTCCCAGCTCCCAAATCCTGATTTTAGTGGGTTTTTTTTCCACAATAAATGTGAAAAAGCAATTCATTCCTACAGGGACATGGCTGGTGCTGGCTTTTCCCTTTTCCTTTCCTTCCCAGCTCCCAAATCCCGATTTTTTTTAATTTTTTTTTTTATTTTTTTCACAATGAAGGTGAAAAAGCAGCTCATTCCTGCAGGCACATGGCTGCTCCTGGCTTTCCCCCTTCCCTTTCCTTCCCACGTCCCTGCAACACTCCAGACATGCCTTTCACACTCTTTTCCTCCCTTTCCCCACCTTTTTTTTCCTGGCTAACAATTCCCAATTCTGGTCTGGAAAGCAGCAGAGCTGCTGTGGCCTTCCCAGAGCAGGGGGGCCAGCAGAAAGTCGTGTCTGGGGGGTGGAATCCTTTCAGTCCCTTTCCTGAAGCCCAAAATAACGGTGCCCAGCCAAAATGCACCAATTATTTTGGCACTTTGAACCTCGGGCAACCCAAATTACATCACTGAAATCAAGTCACAGAGACATTGTCGAGCTCAGCAGGCACTCAGATTGAGTTTTGCCTTCTGGGGGTGATAAGGGAAGTCCCTGTCGCTTTTGGGGAGTTTTTCCCTGATCATTTGCTTCTTTTAGAAGTCCAAAAATACCACCCTGAGCTGCAGACATGAATATATTGAAATATTCAACATATGCAGGCATGAAATATTTGAGCCAGGCAAGATATGGAAGCTGGTGCTGCTGCTCTGGGTTCAAATCCAGATAACTCAGGCCCTGAGTTCTGCTGCCAGCTGGGATCTCAATTCCTCAGAGGGAGAAGTGAAAAGATTCCCCAAAAAATGCCCAGGAGGAGTCTGAGATGGATGAGATTTCCATGGATTTCTCTTCCATGTAAAGAGGAAAATCAGCTTGGGCAGGAGGCTGGGGGATAGAGAGAGCCTGAATCAAGGGATGAGAAGAGTCTGGGGGGATCCTCAGAGGAGTTTCAGGTGGATCCCAGGATACCAAAAAGGTGAAAAAGCAGCTCATTCCTGCAGAGACATGGCTGGTCCTGGCCTTCTCCCTTCCCTTTCTTTCCCAGCTCCCAAATCCTGATCTATTTTTCACAATAAAGGTGAAAAAGCAGCTCAGTCCTGCAGAGACACGGCTGGTCCTGGCTTTATCCCTTCCCTTTCCTTCCCAAATCCTGAATTTTTTTTCACAATATCTGTGGGAAAGCAGCTCATTCCTGCAGGCACATGGTTGATCCTGGCTTTTCCCTTTTCCTTTCCTTCCCAACTCCCAAATCCAGATTTTTTTTTTTTTATTTTTTTTTTCCACAATATTTGTGGGAAAGCAGCTCATTCCTGTGGGGACATGGCTGGTCCTGTCTTTTCCCTTTCCCTTTTCTTCCCAGTTCCCAAATCCTGATTTTTCTTTTTTTTCCACAATAAAGGTGAAAAAGCAGCTCATTCCTGCAGAGACATGGCTGGTCCTGGCTCTCTCCCTTCCCTTTCCTTCCCAAATCCTGAATTTTCTTTCACAGTATTTATGGGAAAGCTGCTCATTCCTGCAGGGACATGGTTGATCCTCTCTTTTCAGCATCAGGTGGATCCCAAGACACCAAAAGAGCACAAACATCTCGGGAAGCTTCCCTGGAGGGCTCTGGGGCTGCTCCCTGAAATCTCAGCTGCCTCAGGGAGATGCAGGGGGAGGTTCTAAAGTCATTTTCCCTCCTCTTTTCCTGCACTGCAGCGGTACCAACACTCAAATCCCTTTCCTCAGAGGAACTCAAATCTCTTACCTCAGAGAAACTCAAATCCCTTTCCTCAGAGATCTTTCCTCAGAGGAACTCAAATCCCTTTCCCCAGAGAAATTCAAATCCCTTTCCTCAGAGATCTTTCCTCAGGGAAACTCAAATCCTTTTCCTCAGAGAAACTCAAATCCCTTTCCTCAGAGAAACTCAAATCCCTTTCCTCAGAGATCTTTCCTCAGAGGAACTCAAATCCCTTTCCTCAGGGAAACTCAAATCCCTCTCCTCAGAGAAACTCAAATCCCTTTCCTCAAAGGAACCCAAATCCCTTTCCTCAGAGATCTTTCCTCAGAGGAACTCAAATCCCTTTCCTCAGGGAAACTCAAATCCCTCTCCTCAGAGAAACTCAAACCCCTTTCCTCAAAGGAACCCAAATCCCTTTCCTCAGAGATCTTTCCTCAGAGGAACTCAAATCCCTTTCCTCAGAGATCTTTCCTCAGAGGAACTCAAATCCCTTTCCTCAGAGAAACTCAAATCCCTTTCCCCAGAGGAACTCAAATCTCTTTCCTCAGGGAAACTCAAATCCCTTTCCTCAGGGAAGCTCAAATCCCTCTCCTCAGAGAAACTCAAGTCCTTTTCCTCAGAGATCTTTCCTCAGGGAAACTCAAATCCCTTTCCTCAGAGATCTTTCCTCAGAGAAACATCTTCCTGGTGGCACCCAGCGTGCCAGAAACGTGTCAGTGCTGATTGAAATCCACATTTCTGCTCCAGTGCTGCTTTTTTTTGTCCCCTCCTGGAGCCTTCAGCATTTCACCCTCAGGAGCCTCTCCCTTGCACAACGGGGTGTGAAACGTTGCAAGGGTGGGGCTGAGCTCACTAAAACCGCCACTTTTTTCTGTCTGTGGGGTTTTTTTGATGTTTACACTCGAATTGGATGATTTGTGTGCAGCCAAGTTTCATTTCTGTGCTGCTGAGGGGGTTTCACTTCCCCTGGGCCATGGGCTGTGGTGACGACATTGTCCTGTGCTGATCCCTGACCAGTGTGGAGAAAAGGGCACCTCTGATGGACCTTCTGCCCTCCAGCAGCTCGGATTTGGTGGGGATTCCTTGGGAATTCCTTGGGAAAGTTCCTGGCTGGGATGTCAAACAGGAGTCTCAGCTGGATTCCTGCTCTCCCTCTCTTCTGTGCTGTTTCTGCCGCCTCGGTGAGGTTTTCCCTGTGGATGTGCTTGGGCAGAGGTGCCACAAACCCACAATTTGTGGTGTTTATAAAATGAAAATATGTGGCAGTTGAGCTGCATGGGCAGGAAATGCTCGTGGACATTGATGAAGAAGGAGTTGGAGCAGAAGAAAGGTGGGAAAATAACAGAGAATCTGGGAGAGGACAGAAATAAAAGAGGGCATAGAAAAGGTGAGGCCTCTGAAGATGGGGTGTCCTACAACAGAATCCCAGAATGGTTTGGGCTGGGAAGGGACCTTAAAAATCATCTCATTCCCACCCCTGCCATGCCAGGGACACCTCCCACTGTCCCAGGCTGCTCCCAGCCCCAATGTCCTACCTGGCCTTGGGCACTGCCAGGGATCCAGGGGCAGCCACAGCTGCTCTGGGAATTCCATCCCAGCCTCTCCCCACCCTCCCAGGGAGGAAATTTTTCCTGTTATCTGATCTAAACCTGTGATTTTTCAGTTTGAGACCATTCCCCCTTGTCCTGTCCCTCCAGCCCTTGGCAATTGTCTCTCTCCAGGTTTCCTGGGGCTCCTTCAGGCCCTGCAAGGCCACCCTGAGCTCAGCCCAAAGCTTCTCCTCTCCAGGCTGGACAATCCCAGCTCTGCCAGCCTTTCCTCCCAGCAGAGCTGCTCCATCCCTCTGCTCATCCTGCTGCCCACTCTGGGCTCTCTCCCTGTGCTGGGCCCCAGGGCTGGGGCAGCTCTGCAGGTGCTCTCACCTGAGGGGGCACAGGGCCACAAAAGCCACCCGAGGGTGACACCCAGGAGCTGACACAGCCACCTCTGCCAACCCCAACAACCCCAAAACCCCAAGGAATGCCCCGTGTGCTGATGGCCAATTCCACAGTGGGACTGTTTGCAGCTGGAATTTGGCTGCCAGGAGCATCATTTGTGTCTCAGCACCCTGAGGTGCTGTGGAATCCCCAACTTTTGGGCTTCGTGGTGCTGGTGGTGCCTGTGGATGTTGTGTGTGCACCAGAGTTACACCAACCTCTGCTGAATGGGAGTTTTTGTCCCCAAAAAACAACCCCAGCCACCTGCTGGAGCTGAATTTTGGGGGTGGGATGCTGCCTGAGGCTGTAAGCCTGCAGATCAAGTTTCCAAAATGGATTAAAGAATTAAATCCGTGCAGTGGGGAGTGAGGGGAAAGGAAGAACTTTTAATGGAAAAGCCAAGCAGCCTCTGGCTCCAAGTGGAGCTGCTGCAGCAACCACCAGAAAATCTTTCTGAGCTTGGGTGGAGACAACAATCACAGCCCAGCAAGAATGGGGTGCTTGGGGTGCCTGGCCCCTGCACAAGTGGCAGCACAAGGAGATCTCAGCTGGAGCCCTTGGAAACGAGAATTATTATTATTATTATTATTAGTAGTAGTAGTAGTAGTAGTATATATTTATATTTATATTTATATTATTATATTATTTTATATTTATATTTATAGTTTTATTATTTTTTATTTTTCTTTTTCTTTTTCTTTTTCTTTTTATTTTTATTGTTATTTTTATTGTTATTTTTGTTGGTTTTGTTATTTTTGTTATTTATTATTATTATTATTATTATTATTAAAATTAAAAAAGGCTTGAAATAGATATACTCAGCTGCCACAAACACAATGTTTGAACACACATTTGGAGAGGGTGGAATTATTTTTTTTTTCCCCAGAAATGCCTCTAATGGAAATTTCTGATGCTTCAATGCATGGGCTCCCCAAAACCTGAATTTTTGCTTCTAAGCTGTGATCTAAATATCAGGGAAATTTTTGTTTTGTTTTGGTTTGGTTTGGTTTGGTTTGGTTTGTTTTTTGTTGGGTTTTTTTGTTTTGTTTTTGTTTGTTGGTTTTTTGGTTTTTTTGTGTTTTTTGGTTTTTTGTTTGGTTGGGTTTTGTTTGTTTTTTGGGTTTTTTTGTTTTGTTTTGTTTTTGTTTTTGTTTTTGTTTTTGTTTTTGTTTTTGGTTGGTTTGGTTGGTTGGTTGGTTTTTGGTTTTGTTTTGTTCTCTGTGCAAAATCCTTTTTGTTTTAAATAAAAACCAGAGCTGGGGCTGGTTTGTGGGGTGCTCAGAAAGGACCTGACCTCCACAAAGTGCATCCAGCCCTACCCACAAACCGTCCTGGGTGCTGTGTCACTGCTGAGGAGTTCAGGGAAAAGGGAAAAACAGGACGAGCAGGTGGAAGGGACAGTTCAGGATGAAACGGCCCCAGTGCAAAGCTTCTCCCACCTTCTCCCAGAAAATGCCTTGGGATCCTTAAGCCTAATGACAGCCCTGAGCCCGGCTGTAATTTCAGCCCATTCATCAGCTTTTTGAGGTAGGAATTATCCCCCAGACTTTATAGGGATGACAGAGACATGGGAAGGTTAAGGCCCAGGTTCACGAGGGGATTTATCCGCCTCAAGTGGGATTAAGGCCAAAATTCCACCTCTCCCCTCTCCCCCCATTCCAGGGGGATTTCAGAGGGGGCTTGTCCTGAAAAACACACCCAAACCCTCCAGGCACCAAGCTCAGGCCCTCAGAGGGGTCACTTGGCCTTGACCTGCAGCCTCTGGCCTCTCCCCGTGGTTTGGAAGCTGCTGCTCTTCCCCAAGGAATGGAGAGAGACAATTCCCAGGGGCTGGAGGGACAGGAGCCAGGGAATGGCTTCAGACTGCCAGAGAGTAGGATTAGGTGGGATCTTGGGCAGGAATTGTTTGCTGGGAGGGTGGGCAGGGGCTGGGATGGAACTCCCAGAGCAGCTGTGGCTGCCCCTGGATCCCTGGCAGTGCCCAAGGCCAGGTTGGACACTGGGGCTGGGAGCAGCCTGGGACAGTGGGAGGTGTCCCTGCCATGGCAGGGGTGGCACTGGGTGATCTTTAGAGTCCTCCCAACCCAAACCATTCCATGATTCCATGATTCCATATTCCATGATTCCATGATTATTCCATGATTCCACGTTCTCAGCACCCACTCTCAGAGACATTTCACAAGGGCTTGCAGTGACAGGACAAGGAGCAATGGCTTTAAACTGAAAGAGGGAAGGTTTAGACTTGGTATTAGGAAGGAATTCTTCCCTGGCACAGGGTGCCCAGGAAAGCTGTGGCTGCCCCTGGATCCCTGGAAGTGCCCAAGGCCAGGTTGGACACTGGGGCTGGGAGCAGCCTGGGACAGTGGGAGGTGTCCCTGCCCATGGCACTGGATGATCTTTAAAATCCCTCCCAACCCAAACCACTCTGGGATTCTCTGGCTGCCTTTCTGCTTGAACCTGTCATTTCTTCTCCCCTCCAAGCACTTTTCTCATCCTTTGCCCAATCCTCAGACCAGGCAAACCTCGTGCCATGGCTGTTGTGGTTTTGGCACATCCCATTCATGGCACGGTGCATTGTCCTGGGAACCTGGAACAATCCCTTGGAGACCTGGATTTTCCCTCAGTCCCTCTCCCTTTTGCAGGGCCAGGACTGAGGGAATGGTTCAGCCTGGAGAGGAGAAGCTTTGGGCTGAGCTCAGGGTGGCCTTGCAGGGCCTGAGGGAGTCCCAGGAAAGCTGGAGAGAGACAATTGCCAAGGGCTGGAGGGACAGGAGCCAGGGAATGGCCTCAAACTGAAAAATTACAGGTTTAGATCAGATATCAGGAAAAATTTCCTCCCTGGGAGGGTGGGCAGGCCCTGGCACAGGGTGCCCAGAGCAGCTGTGGCTGCCCCTGGATCCCTGGCAGTGCCCAAGGCCAGGCTGGATTCGGTTCTGAGTAACCTGGGATAGGGAGAAATGTCCCTTCCCACAACAGGGGGGTCGGAACGAGGTGACTTTTACAATCCCTTCCTTCCCAACCCATTCCATGATTCTGTGGCACAGAGCAGGAGCTGGGAACAAACTCCCTGAGGAGCCCTGGTGACCCCTGGGCACATCTGCAGGCAGAAGCTCCAGCTGCAGGGAGCAGGGAAGGTGTGGATTCCCTGGCAGAGCAGGGAAAGCCAGGAACACTCCCATCACCAGCAGGGCCATTCCAACAGTCAGGAATTCCACCTGGAGTGGATCAACCCCAAGCTGACCCTTCCTCCAGCAGCTCTCTGAGCACAGCAGCTGCCCTGGGAGTGTTTCCTCAGAGCTGATCTGCTTGGAGCAAGGAATTCCTGTGCTGGCATCCCACTAACACAGCTCACATCCATCCCAGAGCCTGGAAAAACCCCGGGGTCACTCCAGGGATGCCCAGGGAGAGGATAACTCTGCCATGGCCAACCTGGAAGCTGCCAACTTGCAGCTCTGTGCCCTTGGAGGTGGATAAAGTGCACCAAGCCCAGCCTGTGGAAAATCTGTGGCTTTGCTGAAGCTTTTTCCTTCAGTTCCTCCCGAAATTTCAGGGAACTGATGAGGACACACAGCTCCTCTGCTGGAGAGCTCTGATGGCACCGAGCCTTCCAGAACCTCCTCCCTCTCCCTCCCCACACAGGCTCGGTGGGAAAAGCCAGCAGGGATTTAGGATCATAGTTCCCTGCATCCTTTTTTAATTTTTTTTCAAGCCCCAAACCTGCCCTGGTGCTAAAGGTTTGCAGGGAATTCCCACCCCTGCAGCTCTCCCAGGGGACTCCCAGGAATATCATCCAGAGAGGGAGGAAAGGGAGCAGAAATGAAGGGAATAAAGACTTAAAGATGCTGTGAAAACTCTGTGGAATTAATATGGTGGGGAAAACGTTGGGGAGCAGGATAGGGGCAAAAAAAGAAAATAGAAAAATTGAAAAGTCTATTTTTAATATTTTTTTCCTGCTCCTTAAGGGTTTTTGGAAGGGAACAGAGACTGATTCAGCCGGATGAGGGTTTATGCACATGACTGTGCTGGAAAAGGCTCTCTTGACAGCGATTGTGAGCCACTGATTTGCAGCATCCTCACTCCTGCTCGAGTTCTCTGGCCAGCCCTAAGCCTAATTTATCTCCCAGCAGGATTTTATTTTTGGTGGCAAAATAGCTGCTCTTCTTGGAGCTGGGATGTGGGGACACACACCCCCACACACAAAAATCAGAATATATTTTGACCAGAACCCCAGGAGTTCTGAAGGATGGCACCAAAAGAAACCCAAACAGCAAAATAAAAACAAATTTGAAAAAAAAATAAAAAAAAAAATGTAAGGCCAACTAAGAAAAAAGCTGCAGGGGAAACAGATCTCTCGAAACTATGTAACCTTCTCATCTAACGAGGTACTTTGTTTTCCCTAAACAACATTCTGGGAAGCCCTTTTATCAGGGCAAAAAAAACCAACAACCAACAACAACAACAACTTGGGAAAAACGCTCCCAGGGTGGCGTCTGCCTCATGCAAAAAAACGTCCAAGCGGAGCTGTGCAGCACCAAAAAATAGATTTATTGTGATTGGACTGAGGGCAGTGGTTCAGCACTTGGCATGGCCACTGTTTACAGCAGGAATGCTCCCGGAGACAGGAAGCTCTCCGAGCCCTCTGCCATTATTTTGCTGCTGTTGACGCGGCCGGAGTGGGAGTTTATTCGCCCCGACGAAATCTTTAGTGCCCGGGCGGAGAGAGGGGTTCTTGGGGAGCTGGCAGAGCCACTGCAGGCAGGCTCAGCCTCATCCCACGGGATGGTTTTGGGGATTCCAACCCCTGTGAGGAGCAGCAGCATCCGTGGGGTTAATTCCACAATTGTGGATTCCCAGATCTGGCTGCTCTGAGTGTGGGAGCACCTCGGGCATTGGGAAAAGCTTCTCTCCCCTTCTGCCAAAATTCCCATCCCTTTGGAGGGCTGGCTTTGCTGCTCAGCCTCATCCCACAGGATGGTTTTGGGGATTCCAACCCCTGTGAGGAGCAGCAGCATCTGTGGGGTTCATTTCACAATCAGAGATTCACAAATCTGGCTGCTGGGAGAGAGCGAGCACCTCGGGCACTGGGAAAAGCTTCTCTCCCCTCCTGCCACTGCATCCCTGCCAAAATTCCCATCCCTTTGGAGGGCTGGCTTTGCTGCTCAGCCTCATCCCATGGGATCGTTTTGGGGAGTCCAACCCTTCTGAGGAGCAGCAACATCCATGGGGTTAATTCCACAATTGTGGATTCCCAGATCCGGCTGCTGGGAGAGAGCGAGCACCTCGGGCATTGGGAAAAGCTTCTCTCCCCTTCTGCCACTGCATCCCTTTGGAGGGCTGGCTTTGCTGCTCAGCTTCATCCCACAGGATGATTTTTTTGTGGGAGTCCAACCCCTGTGAGGAGCAGCATCATCCATAGGGTTAATTCCACAATCAGGGATTCCTAAATCCAGCTGCTCAGAGCAAGCCCAAGGCACCTTGGGCACTGGGAAAGGATTTTCCCCTCTTTTCCTGCCACTGCATCCCTGCTGAGTGAGGTTCCCACCCCCTTGGAGGGCTGGCTTTGCTGCTCAGCCTCATCCCACAGGATGGTTTTTGGGAGTCCAAGCCCTGCATGGAGCAGCATCATCCATGGGGTTAATTCCTCAATCAAGGATTCCCAAATCCGGCTGCTCGGAGCGAGAGTGCCCAAGGAACCTGGGCACAGGGAGAGGCTTTTCCTCTCCCTTCCCCTGCCATTACATCCCTGTTGAGGGCTAGCCTCATCCCACAGGATGGTTTTCGGGAATCCAACCCCTGTGAGCAGCAGCCTCATCCACGGGGTTAATTCCACAACGGGAGACTTGCACAACCCCAGCTCCTCGGAGCGAGCCCGAGGCACCTCGGGCACTGGGAAAGGCCTTTCCTTTTTCCTTTCCTTTTTCCTTTCCTTTCCTCTTTCTCCTTTCCTTTCCTTTCCTTTCCTTTCCTTTCCTTTCCTTTCCTTTCCTTTCCTTTCCTTTCCTTTCCTTTCCTTTCCTTTCCTTTCCTCTCCTCTCCTCTCCTCTCCTCTCCTCTCCTCTCCTCTCCTCTCCTCTCCTCTCCTCTCCTCTCCTCTCCTCTCCTCTCCTCTCCTCTCCTCTCCTCTCCTCTCCTCTCCTCTCCTCTCCTCTCCTCTCCTCTCCTCTCCTCTCCTCCTTCCTTTCCTTTCCTGCCAAGGTTTCCATCCCCTTGCAGGGCTGGCTTTGCTGCTCAGCCTCACTGGGATTGCAGGGAAATCTTGGCTCAAATTAATGATGATGCCACCCTGAATCACTTCAAAATAAATTTCTCCCTCCCGGCCTCTGGTTTTTAGGGGAAAATTCACTGTTCAGAACAGCACAGAGAGAGAAGAGTCCTTGGAGAAGAGTCATGGAAGTTGAGTTTCTAACACACGCCCAGGGCACAGCCCCTTCCTTTCACTGAGTCATGAAATCATGGAATGGTTTGGGATTGGAAGGAACAATAAAGATCATCCAGTTCCCTGGGCAGGGCCACCTTCCACTAGCCCAGGGTGCTCCAGCCTGGCCTTGGGCACTGCCAGGGATCCAGGGGCGGCCACAGCTGCTCTGGGAAATCCATCCCAGCCCCTCCTCACCCTCACAGGGAAGAATTTCCTCCCAACATCCAAAGAAAATTCCCATTCCCTTCCACTGCCTGTAGCATCCTTCGAATGCCACATCCTCGTCAATCCAAGCTCCAAATAAATATTTTAGTTCAAACTCTATCAATTGGCCCCTTTTTTTTTACCCCCCAGCTGATTGCTGATGGATTTGCTCTATTTCCATCCCATCTGGCAAACTCTGCTTATTGTGACTCCGGGATCTGATCCCACGTCCCCTGCAGCATTCCAAAGGCTTGGATCAGAACCTGGACGCCTGCTTAATGCTGGTTTTACGACCCTGCTGAAGGGCAGCATCCTCTGTTTTGCACATACTTTTATAACTCCTGAGTGCCTTTCAGTCAAAAAAATAAAATCCACCTCAACCAAGTGCTCAAATAACGCTGCCTGCAAAGAAGGAGCAAAATTCTGGCTTGGGAAGACCAATGAAAATAATTGGATTTGGAATCCCGGCCAGTAATTTTTTGGAGGTTTTGAGTATTTTTGAGATTTTTGTCTTAGAGTGATTTTTTTTTCCCCCCCGGGAATGATATCCAGAGGGAAGAGTACTGACAGCAGAAATTGTGTTTGGTGGAATCTCTCTGGTGTTCTACAAAGCTACACCTGCTTTGGCTCCGTGGAAATCGAAAAACACCAGGAAATTTACTCCAGTTCCTCTAATCCTGAGGAAACATGCCCATGGATTTCATTTTCCAGCCTTTCCCAGGTGCAGTTTTTAAAACTCTCCTGGAAGCTCCAAGTCTCAGGTTTAGATTGAGATCTCCTGCAGCAAGCCAAGACGCTTCTCCATTAGCTCCTCTTAGGATAACCCATTAATAATCATTTTCATCTGCAAAACATGTTTATTTGTTGGGATTTTTTGGAATCTTACGTCCTCCGAGGAAGATAGGAACTGGGATTAATGATTCCATGAGGAAAATATTTCACGTTCCCCAAGCCACGGAGCTTTCCCTCTCCAAAATAACTATTTATTTTTAATTTTAGCCAATGAACTTCCACGGTGTCAGGCTTTTTTTTGCATCAGATCCATTTCATCAGAGTGACCTAAACCGGTTCTTTATCCACTAAAAAAACAGGGATACGTCGCGGCAGGAGCAGTCGGAAGCTCGGAACGTTCACGAACGGAGGGCGAGAAAAAAAATCAAGATTAATTTTGTTTTAAGCAGGTAATCAGGCCGAGGTTGGGGTGGGGAGGCTGAGATTGGCTGGAGTTTTAAAAGGACGTTTTTCTTCCCGAAATGACTCGGTGGGGCTCCCGAGCCAGACGGGCAGGTTTGCCCAGTAGCGTTCTCCAACCGGGCCGAGGAATCGGAGCCTTGGATCCCGGCCAACCCCAATGGAAATCTCTTTGGTTGAGGGAATAAAATAAAAAAAAAAAAAGCCAAATTGCTTTTCTGTCGCATCTCCAGGTTTTGGGTGACCTGTGACAGTCTGGCTCCCTTTTTGGGTGTGAAGAAAATCAGATGGTTTGGGTTTTTAACTCTAAACAAACTCTGGGTGTCGGGAAGGGAATGAGGTGGAAACTTTGGCTGATGTTTGGTGCCAAATATTGATGAGGGGAAATCGGCCCCCAGATCAGGGGGATTTGCTGTGACCCTCCCAAAGCCAGGAGGAAAACATGGAAAATAACGTTGGATACAAGCTGTCTTGCTGGGTGTCACGGAAGACATTGAAATTATTTATGAAGGGTGTCAAGAACGGGAATTTCCTACTCGGAAGGGACGGAGCTGTGGCCGCTGAGGGGATTTTAATGGGGATTTTATGATCACCACTCACAACCATTCCTGATTCTCCATCAGGGATTTCAAAGGAGGGTTTTTAAACCCCCTGAGGGACACGAGGAGCCTCCACCTTGGCCTGAACCAACGTGAACTCTCAGCCCCCACTCGCACAACGCCCCTGGCACCGCATTATCACCGGTGGCACTGAGCTGATCCCAGCTCAAACATTCCACGGCAAACAAAGTCGGGGGTTCATTTTCCTGCAGCCGAGTATCAAAGGCAGCAGTGCCCTTTGAAGCAAGCCACCTTCTGCTGCAGGCTTTGTGCGAAACGCCCGCAGAGCGGCAGCTCCCGAAATCCCGCACAAAGGCAAACAATCCCCGCCTTTGGAAAACAATCCCCTGGCGGAGGAGTAAACAAAAGCATCCATTAGTCACCGCCCCAGAGATGGGCAGGTGAGGATGTTGAACCTGACTAAGAGCACGCAGCATTCCCGAATCCCTCCACTTAAAGGATCCTCAGCAGCACCTGGAGCAGGATATCACACCTGGGAACACCAGGTTGGTGTCCGTGAGCGGCTAAAGGAGCAGGGTCAGGGTTCCCTACTCCCAAAGAATAGGGCCTGCTTTGTCCCAGCTGCTGGATTTTTGACCTTGAGGCTCCCCCACTTGCCTGTTATGATTTCCAGCCTCATTACCATGGCCAGGAACTGAACTACAGGTTTGTTTTTTATGAGCTTCTCCAGCGCTCTGCCAGCTATTCATTTGAATCTTCTAAACAGTCAGCTCTGAATCATAATGCAAATTCCATTTACTGAAAAGGTGGTACCTTTAATATTCCAAATGACCACGTTTTAATGACTGATACTTTTAGACATTACAGCATCTCTCATGTTTTCAGTAAATGGATATAATTTGCTCTGCATTACCCTATTATTATTCCTCGCTGGCATTACAAGGCGACGTTCTCAAGCTGCGGGTGTTTTCCATTTGAAGGCGGCCCAAACAACACAATTTGCTGCCTCTGTACCCTCGGCTAAAAAACCCCTGCAGGACCCAGAGGAAAACTGGAGGGAGGATTTTATTCCTCAAATGGGTTTAGTGCTCCGGCAGGGCCGCGCTTCCGCAGCGTCGTGGCGCTGTTTGTGTTGGAAGGGTGTCCACGGGTGCTTTTCACTTCAAAGGCGAGGAAAGGCTGTTGTGTGTAATCAGGAGAACTTCCTCGCTCTCCAGCCTGACACATCTCCCGTTGGGAACAGAAGCCAGAAGTGGGTCAGCTCTGGGACTCTCCTGAAAATCGTGTGGAACCAGGACACGGCTCGGGAACAGAGGGAGGGGAAGGTGCTGAGGAAGAGGCAGCAATCCCTGACTTCTGAGGGACACCAGAGCACAAATTGCTTCAAAATGAGAGCTCCTGGAGTTCAGGAGGTGCTGCCCTGTCACTAAACTGTCCTGGAATAATGCTGGAATACCATCATGCCCCACTTTAAAGACAAATTCGGAAAATACAGAATAAAATACCACCTTGAGCTCACACTGGAAACGTGACGGATTTTCATCCCCAACCTTAAAAGAGAGAGGCTTCTCCTGAGCTTTTTCTGAGCCACAACTTGCTGGCTTCTCTTTGGGGGTTTGACTGAACCTCCCTGAAGCCTCCTCACCATTCTGTTGGTTTGTTTGAAGTGCTTCTCTTGGAATTGATGGGATTTAGGATTGAGGAGTGAAGTTTTAAAGGGAATTCTGCTGATTTTTTGGGGATGAAGCTTTGTGCGCCTGCCCACTCAAGGGCAATGCATCAGGTGCTCCTAATCTTTTTATACAGTCCCACTCTAAGTCAGCTTCAACTCTTATTTGTTATTTGTGCTCCAAAAACCTTTTCTTTTCTACCAGTAACTACTAGCAGAGATAAATCAGATTTTGAACCCTTCTGTCCTGCCTGGTCTCTCCTCTCCATGTTGCAGGAAACATCAACTGCTGTGACTGTTGAATTTTGAGAGAAAAGAAGGTCAGAGAAAGAGCCTCCAGCAGGTCAGGAACTTGCAAAATTTTTAGGTCTGTGTGGGAATTATTTGTATTTTTAGCCTGACTCTCTCTGTTGCAAAGATTTTACAGAGAGTGCCGGTGAGCCCCGAGATGACCACAGGCTGAAAATTCTCATTTTAACCAGAAAATCTGCCACTTAAACCTAACCACGAGTAATTCTGTGCTGCCTAAATCATCAGGGGAGGCTGCCAGAGTTGAAATGTCACCCTCTGGGTGGGTTCTCCCTTTTTTTTCCCCCCAACGGGATTGGGGTTGGTTGAGATTCCCCCAACCGCCTAAAAACCAGAGCGACGCGGAAAACAGGCCGGGAAGGCAACGCGGAACCCCGCCTTTGGAACGGAACTGTGCTACATCCTCCAGCATTCCTTGGTGGATAAAAAACAATCCCCAACCCCACGTCCAAGGGGCAGAGGATGGAGCTGGAACCCCCCTCTCCCAGCCCGTACCTCTGCCGCTCCTGCCCACGAAGCGCAGGTCGTTGAACCGCGCCACCTGGTTCTTCATGGCGGCCGTGGCGTTGCGCAGCTCCGCCGAGTAATTCTCGTCATTCCCGGCCATCACCGTCACCAGGGTCCCGTCAGGGACGTCCCCCAGGGCCACCACCTGCAACAGCAAGAGCAGAACCCTCAGTTTTCTTTCTTTCACTGGAAGGGGAAAAACCGTGGCGGGGAAGAAGCCGCGGTGAAAATCTGGGTGGGCCAGGCGGGCGTTGGAGGAGATGGGAATCATTCCCGGTTTGCTGGAATGGGAATCCTCTTCTTCCCCCGAATGTTGTCCCCTTTGTTGTTCCCTAATCAAGGGGTTTTCAGTTTGAGGACAGAATTTTGAGCTCTGAAATGAGAAATTCTGCACGTGCCCACTGTTGAGTGGAGGTTGATTTGTCGCTGCACTGAAAGGTTTTCCAATCCGGATAAAAAAATTTCTTCTCCCCATTTCCTGGAGAACCCAAAGGGCCTAAGATGGTGAATTTTTAAAACACCATTGTATTACCATAACTTGTATTCTTGAAAGATCATTTTTGTTTGTTTTGTTACTCCTCATCGTGGGTTTCTACCCTTTTTAAACCCGATTTTTCCCAATGGTTGGACAGAAATTTTTCTTCCTTCATGCACCTCCGAAACACCGGGCGTGACGTGAAATGAAAAATGCTCTGAGATGAGAAATACAGAAAATGAGCTTTCCAAAAATCTCTGTAATTGTCAATAAAATAAATAAATAAACTCAAGCAGCAGCCCTCGATGGTTTGATTTATATCAGGAGCTCTTAACAGAGCTGCCCAAGCAGAAATCCACAGCAAGGCCATGGAAAATCAGGCCTCAATCAAATGTTTAATCCAAATTTACTGAACAATTCCTTTTTTTTTCCTTCAGGAGCATAAAGCAAATAATTTGCAGACCTCACCCCGGAGTGGATGGATGGAAATCATGACCTGAACTAAAGACTTTCCCTTTTTCCCAAAATATTTGTGCTCCGTGGTGCCAGAATCCACCAAACCTTTAGGAACCCAGGATTCACTGGGGTTTTCAGGAGAAATATAAAGATTTCTGAACGGAAACGTTCAGATTTGTTTACACCGTTCACACTGGTTTAACGATGAAAAATTTAATTTTTTCTTGCACTTTCCTGAATTCCCCAAACAAATTCCACCTGCTGGAACTCCATGGACATCCGAGATCTCTCTCCGTGCCCTCTGACAAAAATCAGAGCTTGAATTATTTTCTCTGATTTTCTTTAGAGCCCGTTGCTGTTTCCCCAATTCCACAGCACTACCACTACAAAAAAAACCAAAAACCCAAACCCCAGAAAAAACAAACCCAGAGATAAAAACCCAGCTTGTTCTTAATTCCTCTTTTGCCTTCTGGAAGAGGAACCAGCCCTGCACTGCGTCCTCTGAGCTGCAGCTCGAGATTTTCCTTCCTCTTAACATTTTCTGACTCCACTCCAGGCAGTCACAACTGGCTGAAGTTTGAATCACAACCTGATTTTATTTCTCTTTTCTGAGCTGTCTGCTCTTTAAAAACGGGAGCAGCAGCTCCTTAACTTCACCCAGCCCTGATTTTTATTCCACAGCCACAGCCACCTCCCAAAACAAGAGAGAATTCTCCATTTTCAGGTATTTCCCAGCTTTTTGTTTGTTTTTTTTTCCACAGGAGGCTCAGCTTTTCACTTCTGTCCTCTCCCTTTGCTCACCCCTAACCCCGATTTTCACTTCCACATGCAAAGCTCAAATCTCTGGGTCAAAATTCCCTCTTTACATCTCGATTTCCACTTCCTCTTTCCCCGTTCCTCCCCGGGCCCTGATTTTGGGGGGTTTTTGTTCTCCTCTCTGCGCTGCAAATTTGGGTTTTTTGGGCCTGCTCTCAGCTCAGCTTTTCAGATTTCCCTGATTTTTTGGCAGATGTGAGGCCCTGCTGGAAATGCTGAAGCTTGGAAAGCATCACAAAATCAGCAACTCTTAAAAATTCCTGCAAAACCTCGACGCGTCCACATCCAGCAGAGAAAAAAAAAAAACAGGGAAAAGGGGAAACCAGGGCATTACCCTGCCATGCAAATATTTAATTTAAAGGCAATTTGTGGCAGGGTTTTAAGCCTTCACCAAGTTTTTTCACAGAGCCAGGCCCAGCTGTCTCTGACAGAAAGGTTTTAAACCTCGGCGATAAAAACCGGGAAGAAAATCTGAAAAAAAAACCCAAACTGAGGCAAAAAACTGACCCAGCCCAGAAAAGAAACGAGACTTGAAAGTCACAGACAATAGAAACAGAAATACAAATATTGACATTAGAAAAAAAAAAAAAAGACTAAACAGATAAGCTGGGACTTGTTATTGGAGTTATCAAGGACTTTGTTGTACTTTTTACCTCAAAAAAATTCCTATTTCCAGAGGAGCGAGGAGAATATCAGGCTTGCAGTGCTGTGGGGTATCTGAATTTACTTCTCCTGCACCAATTAATCCAAATTGGCCTCTCAAATTAAGATTTGGAGTCCTAACAACATTCAGACAATGAATTCATATGGCACCTTATTGGTTATTTTGAATTATTTTTCAAGTCTTTCAGAATGATTCTGAAATTTAGGAGAAAGCAGTGAAAATCGGTCGTTTTGGTTTAAAATAACAGCCCAATCCTGCAGATTTTTTAGTGGATTTTCCCTAAATGTGAGGAGGAAACTCTCTGTCTGCCTCCTTTGATTCCCACAATGAATAAAAACAACAAACCCTCGATAAAACCCAGCGCTTTTTGTCAGGTGCAAACTGAAATATTGACAGCAGAGGAACGTTCTGAACTGATTTTTGGGGTTTTTTTCCCCACCCAAACGATCTGAAACCCCCCGATTTTTAAACCAGCTTTGCAAATGCTTAACATTCAGTTAGAAAACCACCGAGATGTGGCAAATTCTTGCAGGATTTATTTCTCAGGAGAGAGAATTTCAAACCCACCGGGCCAGCAGGTGCCTCCCAGCCCACCCTTCCAGCCTCTCCTAATGAAACTTTTTTTTCCCAAATTTTCGGGTGGGTTTGATAATTTTTTTTTTTTTTAATTTCTATTTTCTCCCGGTGGAGTTATCCCACTTTTCCAAACTCCCGCAGAAGCTGCGTGGGGTGAACACGGAGGCAGCGGGAGGAGGGGAAAGCGGCTGCGGGCATCTCTAAAAAAAACCCCGGAATTTTAATTTTTTTCAACGTCAGCGGGGCATTCTCAGCTTCCAGGGATGAAGATGAGGAAGAACCACCTCTCCTGTCCTTCCTCAGCCACGCCGGGATGTGAGAGGGCACCGGGATCCCCCAGGAAAATCCGGGATTTCCTCTTATCTCCCTTCCCGGCGGGGCGGAGCGCTCTCCACTCCCGGATTTCTGCCTTCCAGCAGGAAAACTCGGCTAATTAACAGCCCGGTGCGTGGGGCAAGAGGGTAATAATTAATCTAAATGTGGGAATTTAGGAAGTGGAGCCCGTGATCGAGTTCTTCCCTTTGCCCTCGCTCTTATCAAACCGGAGCAGACGCAATAAAAGTTTTTCCCTGGTCGGCAGCGATTGGCAAAGCTGAGCTGATTTCCCTTCTCCCTCCTTTCTGCTCTCCCCAAAACAGAGGAGAGGCTCCAGTCTGGTGGCCTTCAACACGAAAAAAAAAATAAAAATAAAAAATAACCAAACCAAGTTTGGCAGCCGGGGTTTAGCAGTAACCAAAAAAAAAAAAAAAAAAAAAAAAAAAAAAAAAAAAAAAAACAAAAACCAAAAAAAACCACCAAAAAAACACCAAAAAAAAAAAAAAAAAAACACCAAACAAAAAAACTCCACAAAAAACCCAACCCCCCAAAACAAACAAAAAAAAACAAACCACATAAAAACCCGAAAAAACAGCCCGGGCTTGACAAATCCCGAGCCTAAACCAAGCCCCCGGGGCTCCCGGGAGCTGCGTGTCTGTGCGGCTCCCGGCTGGGATAAAAGGAAAAAAGCCAAGAATTCCCTTTTCCTCCCCTGGCTCGGGAGCGAATCCACGGGAATCCAGCGAGAAAAGCGGCGAGTTCGGGGAGGCAGCGACAGTCCCGGGTCAGAAAAAAAAGAGCGAGAGCGAGGGGAGGATGATTTTCCTCCAAAGGAGGATGATTTTTCTCCAAAGGAGGATGATTTTTTTCCAAGGGAGGATGGTTTTCCTCCAAGGGAGGATGGTTTTCCTGGGAGCCGGGTAACGGGAAGGGAGGAAAAGCGCCACGAGCATCCCCCGCACCGCTCGGGGCAGGAGAGGAGCCGGGATGTTCTCTCCCTTTCCTCTTCTCCCCATCTTTTTCCCGGATTTTATTTGGGTTTAGCAAAAAGGGAACAACCCCAGTCGCTCTGCCCTGCCCGGGTTAGGCCGCGGCGTTGCTGTCATTAAACCCAAGCGATCAAAGAGGAAATGAGGTTTGTTTTTTTTTTTTTGGGGATCGTGGCCGGGTGGTTTTGTGGTGTTTTCTCCCTCCCCGGAGTCCCTGGCAGGGGGAAACCCGGCCCGGCCCGAGCCGGCGCTGCTGGGTGTCCGCCGTGGGTGGCAGCGGGACAGAGGGACAGAGGGACAGAAGGACAGAAGGAGCTGCCACCACCCCTGGGAGACTTTTTGGGGGATCCCGGGGGTTCCTTCAGCTCCACATCCATCTGCGGCTTCTGCTCCCCAGCGCGGCCAAACTGCACGGGGCCGGCTTTGGAAAAGAAAATCTGATTATTTCTATTTTATTTTCTTCCTTTAGAGCAGAGCCGGAGTTATGAATGGGGAGAGGAGGGAGGAGGCGGCTGCCGGGAGCTTTTCCCCGGCCCTTGGCGTTCCCCGGCTGCCACCGCTCCTGCCCCGAGCGCGGCCGGGAGACGGGAAGGAGGGAAAGGATGGAAAGGAGAAAAAAAGGATGGAAAGGAGGAGAAAAAAAAGGATGGAAGGAAGGAAAGGGAAAGGTGGAAGGGAGGAAAGGGTGGAAGGGAAAGGAAGGAGGGAAAGGAAAGGAAAGGATGGAAAGGAGGAGGGAAGGGATGGAAGGAAGGAAAAGGTGGAAGGAAAAGGAGAAAGAAAAGGATGGAAGGAGGAGGGAAAGGGTGGAAGGAAAGAGGGAAAGGAAAGGATGGAAAGAAGGAGGGAAGAGCTGGAGGGAGGGAGAGAAAGGATTGAAAGAAGGAGGGAAAGGATGGAGAGAAGGAAAGGATGGAAGGAAAGAGGGAAGGGAGGGAAGGAAGGAGAGAAAGGATGGAAGGAAGGATAGAAGGAAGGAAGGAGGGAAAGGAAAGGATTGAAAGAAGGAGGGAAGGGGTGGAAGGAAGGAAAAGGTGGAAGGAAAGAGAGAAAGGAAAGGATGGAAGGAGGAGGGAAAGGGTGGAAGGAAGGAGGGAAAGAAAAAGATGGAAGGAAGGAGGGAAAGGAAAGGATGGAAAGAAGGAGGGAAGGGGTGGAAGGAAGGAAAAGGTGGAAGGAAAGGGAGAAAGAAAAGGATGGAAGGAGGGAAAGAAAAAGATGGAAGGAAGGAGGGAAGGAAAGGATGGAAAGAAGGAGGGAAAGGATGGAAGGAAAGAGGGAAGGCAGGGAAGGAAGGAGAGAAAGGATGGAAAGAAGGATAGAAAGCATGGAAGGAAGGAAGGAGGGAAAGGAAAGCATGCAAGGCTGTGTGGAAGGAAGGAGGGAAAGGATTGAAAGAAGGAGGGAAAGGATGGAGGGAAGGAAAGGGTGGAAGGAAAGAGGGAAGGGAGGGAAGGAAGGAGAGAAAGGCTGGAAGGAAGGAGGGAAAGGAAAGGATGGGAAAGAAGGAGGGAAGGGATGGAGGAAAGGAAAGGATGGAAGGAAAGAGGGAAGGAAGGGAAAGAAGGAGGGAAAGGATGGAAGGAAGGACAGAAAGCACGGAAGGAAGGAGGGAAAGGAAAGCATGCAAGGCTGGATGGAAGGAAGGAGGGAAAGGACGGAAAGAAGGAGGGAAGGGCTGAAGGGAGGGAGAGAAAGGATTGAAAGAAAGAGGGAAAGGATGGAGAGAAGGAAAGGATGGAAGGGAGGGAAGGAAGGAGAGAAAGGATGGAAGGAAGGAGGGAAAGGAAAGGATGGAAAGAAGGAGGGAAGGGCTGGAGGGAAGGAAAGGATGGAAGTAAAGAGGGAAGGGAGGGAAGGAAGGACAGAAAGGCTGGAAGGAAGGAAGGCTGGATAGAAGGAGGGACAGAAAGCATGGAAGAAAGGAGGGAAAGGACGGAAGCAGCGCAGCGCGGGTGCCGACCCGAGCCCCCATCCCCGGGACGCGCATCCTTTCCCCCCCTCACCCCCCCACCCACCCCCCCCTCCACCCGAGCCCTACCTTGAAGGCGATGGGCAGCGTCTTGTTGCAGCGCCAGTGCGTGGGCAGCACGGAGCAGAGGAAGTTGGGGCTGTCGGTGCGCACCAGCTCCCCGGGGTGATCGGCCAGGACCTCCACCATGCTGCGGTCGGCTCCGCGCAGCTTGGCCGGCAGAGCCCCGCCGTGCTCGGCGCCGGGCAGCGCCAGCGGCTCGCTCATCTTGCCGGGGCTCAGCGCGGTGGAGGGCGGCGTGAAGCGGCGGCTGGTGCTGGTATCTACGGGGATACGCATCACAACAGGGCTTTAGAGCCGCGCAACGCCTCCGCGGGCTTCCTACGGCGCGGAACAACATAAACGGGGGGCGCGGGGGTGAGGTCGGGTCCTGCGCCGGGCTTTCCCCCTTCCCCCGGAGTTAATTTTAATTATTTTTTTTTTTTTTGGTGGTGGGTTTTAGCTGGGTAAGGCTGTGGGCTTGGCGGCCGGGCGGAACAGATCCCGTTAATCCGATAAGGGCGAGGGTCGTGCGGGCGCGGCTTTACCGGGACGCGGAAAGTGCGCGGGGACGGAGCTCATCCCCCCCAAAAATAAAAATAAAAATAGGGAGGAGAGCAAGCGGGAGGCGCGGGCAGAACCACGCGCGGCTTCCCGGGTTCTTCCAGGTGATTTTTATCTCCCGGTCCCAAGAGAAACCAAAAAGGCGGCGGAGTCTTCTGGAGGGAAAAAAAAAAAATTTAAAAAATAATAAAAAAAATATCGCTCTTGGAGGGAAATTCGGGGTTGTTCTTCAGAGGAGGCGGACGGCGAGCTCGGCTGGCCGAGCAGAGGTCAGCCGGCCACAAATTCACGGCCACACTCACGCGCGCACACGCGCATCTACCGGACTCTTCATCAAATATTTACGAGAGAATCTTGCAGAGGGTTTAAACACAACGGGAATCCATTAATGTTCTCCGCCAGATTTGCTTTTTTCTTTCTTTTTTTTTTTTTTAAAGCAGCCTTGGAAATGAGCTTCAGTAGTCGGGTCGGAGTTGCTCTGAGAGCGCTCGTGTCATGACCTTTCAGTCATTCTTGCGCAAAAAAAAAAAAAAAAAAAAAAGGGAAAATAAAATAAAATAAAAAAGAGAAGGAAAGCTCAGCGCGCGGCATCGACGCTTCAGATGGAACTTTAAAGAAAAGTCCCGAGCGCCGAGCTGAGAGGTCCGACAGCCGCGGAACTCGGGGCTGGGGATGTCGGTTCAATTGCGGCTTCTCTCTGCGGTTTTGTGTGTGTGCAACAGCGCTCTCTCTCTCCCACTCGCGTCCTCCTCGGCAGCCAAACCGACCAACAACAGCCCTGCAACAACTCCGGCGCTCCTTGCCAATTTTCTCTCTCTTTTTTTTTTTTTTTTCCCCCCTTTTTTTTTTTTTTTTCAGTGTCTCAGACCGTCTTCCTCTTACTCCCCGCAGGAACTCGGCGGCTTCACCACCCCGGAGCCGCGGCAGGTGGAAGGGCTGCTCCGGCAAACGTGGCTTTGCTTTTTCTCCCCCTCTCCCGTCCTGCGGGATGGAGCCCGCCGAGCGCACCGACACCCCCCCCAAAAAAAAACCCACTCGGGCGACGAGCAGAGAAATAAAAATTAAAAAAGCGAAAAAAAAAAACCCCAAAACAACAAAACCCCAACTCAGCGAAAAAACTGCTTTGGAATGGGTGAAAAATCTTCCAGGCGAAAGCAGCGATCCAGCCCCGAAAGTTGCCCAGCCGGGTTCAGGAGAGCAGCTCCGGCTTCTCCGCTCAGTTCTCAGGGCCCCGGGCCGGCGCTTCCCTCGGAGGGGGGAAAGGAGAATTCCTGCCGGGGGGATGCGCGGAGCAGCGAAACGCGCCCGGGCCCGGCGGCCGCCCGGGCTGAGAGCTTGGGGAAGGCTTGGCCGGCAGCGAGTCGGGGCTGCGGAGGCGTGCGGAGGAATGTCATTCCCCCGGTGCTTTGCATACGGGGGAGGGCACCGGCCAATCACCGCCTCACCGGGGCGCGGCCGCGGGCTGCCGGCATCGCCTCGGCGGGGACATCGCCGCCCGCGCCTCGTCCGTCCCTCCGGGGGCACCGCGGCCGCCCGGGGCCACCCCCCCCCCCCCCCCCCCCCCGGCTGGCCCGTGGCTCACGGACCCGCCCGAGGTGCCCGCAGACACCGCCCCGACACATGTCCGTCCTTCCCCGGTAGCCCCCCGGCTCCTCCTCGGTACCCCCCAGCTCCTCCCTGGCACCCCCCAGCTCCTCCCCGGTGGTCCTCGGTGGTCCCCGGTAGCCCCCGTCCTTCCCCGATAGCCCCCCGCTCCTCCCCGGTAGCCCCCCGCTCCTTCCTGGTAGCCCCCAACTCCTCCCTGGTAGCCCCCAGCTCCTGCCCGGTAGCCCCCAGCTCCTCCCCGGTAGCCCCCCGCTCCTCCTCGGTAGCCCCCGGCTCTCCCCCGGTAGACCCCGCTCCTCCCCAGTAGCCCCGAGCTCCTCCCCGGTAGCCCCCCGCTCCTCCTCGGTAGCCCCCAACTCCTCCCCGGTAGCCCCCAGCTCCTCCCCGGTAGCCCCCCGCTCCTTCCTGGTAGCCCCCAGCTCCTCCCCGGTAGCCCCCAACTCCTCCCCAGTAGCCCCCAACTCTTGCCCGGTAGCCTCCCGCTCCTCCTCGGTAGCCCCCGGCTCCCCCCCGGTAGCCCCCGCTCCTCCCAGGCAGCCCCCAGCTCCTCCCCGGTAGCCCCCCGCTCCTTCCCCGGTAGCCCCCCGCTCCTCCCCAGTAGCCCCCGCTCCTCCCCGGTAGCCCCCAGCTCCTCCCCGGTAGCCCCCGGTGGTCCCCGGTGGTCCCCGCTCCTCCCGGGGCGAGCTGCCGGCGCTCTCGCTGCTCTCCGGGGTTTTTTGGGGAGGACACCCCGACACTGCCACCGCCGCTTTGGTGTCCCCACCGCCCCCCCCGGACCAGAGCGCCGCTGGATTTGTCGGGGCGGTGGCGGCGCTCCCTGACAGGGCCAGCCCTGCCAGCCTTCCTCCTCCTCCTCCTCCTCCTCCTCCTGCTCCTGCTCCGCGCAGCCCGGCCGCGGGGACAGCACCGCCGGGGACAGCTCGGGCACAGCCGGGCGGCCACACCAGCGCCGCTCGCTCCGAGCCCGCGGAGCCGGTAGCGAGGATGCCGGGTGGAGGCGTGGCTGTGGCTTCGGGCTGGGGTTTGGTTTGGTTTTGGTGGCTTTGTTTCTTTCCTTTTATTATTATTATTTTTTTTTTTTCTCTCTGGGTTTCTTTTTACGCCTGCGGAACCCAAACCGCGAACGGGGCGAGCCCGGCCCGGCCCCGCCGCGGTCTCGGCGCTGCCCGGCGGCGGCTCTGAGCCCCCCGAGCCCGCAGCCCCGACCCGCGGGCACCGCGGCAGCTCGGGAGGGAGGGAGGGAGGGAAAGAGGGACGGATGGATGGGTGGATGGATGGAGGGATGGATGGAGGGATGGAGGGAGGGATGGATGGAGGGAGGGAGGGATGGATGGATGGAGGGATGGATGGAGGAAGGGATGGATGGATGGAGGGATGGATGGATGGATGGATGGATGGTTGGTGGATGGATGGATGGATGGAGGGATGGAGGGATGGATGACTGGATGGATGGTTGGTGGATGGATGGATGGATGGAGGGATGGATGACTGGATGGATCATGGATGGATGGATGGATGGATACATGATAGAGGGATGGATGGAGGGATGGATGGAGGGATGGATGGAGGGACGGATGGATAGATGGAGGGATGGAGGGATGGGTGGAAGGATAGATCATGGATGGATGGATGGATTGATAGATAGATGATGGATGGAGGGAGGGAGGGATAGATAGATGATGGATGGATGGATGGATGGATGGATGGATGGATGGATGGATGGATGGATGGATGGATGAATGGATGGATGGATGGAGGGATGGCTAGATCATGGATGGATCATGGATGGATCATGGATGGATCATGGAAGTGGTCGCGGGGACCCCCCCGGGGCCGCTCCCGTCGGGCGGAGCCGCCCTGGCTGCAGTTCCGGCTGTGGCCGCTGGAGGGCGCGCGCTGCCCGCCGGCCGAGCAGCACCGGCGGGAGCGGAGAGACCCCGGGATTGGGGCCGGGATTTGGGATTTGGGGTCGGGATTCGGGATTTGGGGTCGGGGTTTGGGGTCAGGAGCGGCCGCTGCAGCCCCGGGAGCTGCGCCCACCACAGCCCCTCCTGCCCCCGCAGGAGCTGAGCCCCCCGCATACCCCCGGACAGACCCCCGGGATTTGGGATTTGGGGTCGGGATTTGAGATTTGGGGTCGGGATTTGGGGTCGAGCAGCCTCGGGAGCTGCTCCCACCTGTCCCCAGGGGATGCTCGGCTCCGCCGGGAGCCGCTTTGAGGACGCGACACGGCGGGACGGAGCCACCACCTTCGCTGCTGCGGAATTTCACTCAATTAAACCCCAAAAAACCCCAAAATACAATAAAACCGGCGGGGAGAACCCAGCGGGACAGGGACGCGGCGAATTCCCGGCAGGAGCGAAGCTTTTCCCGCATCCCCCCGGGCTCGGGTGGGCCCTGTCCCGCTGTCCCGAGGCGGGGGGACCCGGGGATGCCCAGGATGTTGAATTTTCGGCTCCTTTCCCCCCTCCAAAAATCGCCCGCCCGCCGCGCTTGCAACAGGTCCCCGGTTTTTAAGCAGCCGAATTCGGTGCTTCAGCTATTTCACTCCAACTTCCTATTTTTTTAATTATTTTTAAATTTTTCTCTCATTTTTAATTAATTTTTTTTTTTTTTCATTCCGCGTTTTCCACTTGCTGGCACGCAACGATCCCGAATTTAAATGACTTTTCTATTTTTAAGGGGGGGAAATAAATAAATAATAAAATAAATAAATAAATAAATAAAAATAAAAATAAAAATAAAAATAAAAAATAAAAATATAAAATAAAAATATAAATAAAAATATAAATAAAAATATAAAATATAAAATATATAATAAAAATATAAAATAAAAATATAAAATAAAATAAAAATAGAAATAAAACTATAAAATAAAAATAAAAATAATAAAAGAGAAATATCCCGGCGCACGGCTGTTACAAACCACAATTTCCAACCCCATCTGGGCTCTATCAGTGGCTGATAACTTTTTACGGGCGTGGCAGAGATAAGAAAAGTTCTTTTTACTGATGCGCATCCCTCTGCTAAAACGCGAAAAAAGAGCCTTTAATTGCCTTTTTTTTTTCTTTTTTTTCTTTTTTTTTTAGTCTAGAGGCGGCGAGGATTTTTTAATTTAAATTGAAATTCATTTGAATGCTTCGAGCATTCAAGTTTCGCTCCCTGCTTTTCGCACCTCGCCTTAACTCGAGCTCTTAGCACGAAATAAATCCGAAATAAACCCCAAATAAACCCAAAATAAACACAATAAACCCCAAATAAACCCAAAATAAACAAAATAAACCCAAAATAAACCAAATAAACGCGCGTGGAGAGACCCCAAACCCACCACAATTTAGCAGAGACGCAGAAAATCCGCCGCATTTACATTTTTCCCCCAATAAATTCCCGGCGTTATCGCGACTTTAACGCGAATTAAAGCGAAAATTTTCTATTTCAGTTCTTTGGCGAGGGAAGTTGGGGAGTTAAAGGCGAGCGAGCAGGGGAGGAGATTTTGGTGCAGCTCGAGCTGTTTATTTCTTATTATTTTTATATTTTTTTTTTTAGTTTAGTGGGGTTTTTGTCTTTTTTCTGATTTTTTTTGGTTTTTTTTTAGCCAATTCTATTCATCCTCTCCCCCTTTTCTCATTTTATTTTTCAGAGCAACTCCCCGCGGTGTTTGTTGCAGGTGCTCTGGGAAAAAAAAAAAAAAAAATGGGAATTAAGCGGCTTTGGGGGAAGAGGAAACGATGCAAAGCCGATGCTGCCTCTCCCCAAACGAGGCTTCTTAGCATCCCTAAATCAAATTAAATCCCTAAAATCCCTAAATTTAACCCCCAAAGTTCCCTAAATTTAAGTCTCTAAAATTAAATCCCTAAGTTTAAATCCCTAAAATCCCTAAATTTAAATCTCAAAAATCCCCAAATTTAAATCTCTAAATTTAAATCCCTATAATCCCTAAATTTATATCCCTAAATTTAAATTCCTAAAATCCCTAAATTTAAATTTAAATCCCAAAAATCCCTAAATTTAAAACCCTAAATTTAAATCCCCCAAATCCCTAAATTTAAATCTCTAAATTTAAATCCCTAAATTCCCTAAATTTAAATTTAAATCCCTAAAATCCCTAAACTTAAATCCCTAAAAAATTTCAGACGGGCTCTAGGACAGAATTTTGGGATCCTTTTTGGGATCTTTTTTGGGAACGTTACAATTTCCCCCAATTTGTGTTTCCACCCCGATTTAGCCCCCAAGGGAATCTCCGTCCTCCACGGAATTCCTCGAGCACAAAATCCCGATTTTTTTTTTGGTTTTTCCCCCCCACCGCAACCCAGGGAAGCTTTGGAGGATGAAACAACAAATTCGGGGTGAATTTTAATCAGAATAAATACTCCCTGGCCAAATTCTTCCCTTTTTTGCACCTGAATTCCTTTAATTTATGCCCCCAAAAATCCCCGATCCTACAAATTTCCCTCGTTCGTGAAACTGCTGGTTCAGCAAAACACGCTTAAAATATAAATATAAATATAAATATAAATATAAATATAAATATAAATATAAATATAAATATAAATATAAATATAAATATTTATCAGGTTGTTGAATTATCACCTGAAAATCCTAAAAGTCACTCCACAGGCCACTCCCTGGCCAAATTCTTCCCTTTTTTGCATCTGAATTCCTTTAATTTATGCCCAAAATTTCCCCAATCCTACAAATTTCCTTTGTTTGCGAGAAGCAAAACACTCTTAAAACATAAATATAAATATAAATATAAATATAAATATAAATATAAATATAAATATAAATATAAATATATTTATCAGGTTGTTGAATTATCACCTGAGGATCCTAAAGGATTTGGGATTTTAGTCACAGTTACCACCTGAGGATCCTAAAAGTCACTCCACAGGCCACTCCCTGGCCAAATTCTTCCCTTTTTGCACCTGAATTCCTTTAATTTATGCCCAAAAAATCCCCAAACCTACAAATTTCCTTCGTTCGTGAAGCTGCTGGTGCAGTGCCAGGAGCAAAATACGCTTAAAACACCTCTAAAAATATAAATATATTATTATATAAATATATTTATAAATATAAATAAATCTATTCTAAATATTTATATAAATATAAACTATATTTAATAATTTTATAGATAATATATATTTATATATAAATTACTAAATATATAAATATATATAATTAAATATAAATATATAATATATAAATATATATATAAATATATAAAGATATAAAGATATAAAATAAAAATATATAAATATATAAAAATAATATATAATATAATTTTTTATATACAAAATTATACATAAAATATATAATTGGTATAAATATAAATATTATATTTTTTATCAGGTTGTTGAATTATCCTTGCAAAAATTTCCTGTATTGGAGTCACTGCCCGAGCTGGGAAAAAAATAAAATAAATAAATCCGAATAAATCTAAATTGAATTATTTTGGGGTAAAATCATGAAACTCTGCACAGGGAAAAGCAAAAGATAAATAAATAAACAAACAAATAAATAAGATGATTTTTGTCCTGGGATGGGAAATGATGGGAAATGCCAGCAGGGATGAGGGGGGAGGGGAGAATTCCCTGATTTTCAGGGATTGGGAAGTGCCGGGATCCCCGGAGGGATCTTTGATCTCTGCTAAAAACCCCAAATCCCTGTGGGGGCAGGGAAGGGGCTCAGCCAGAAATAAACCCGAGCTCAGTCGGGGGTTTAAACCCCGATATGGGATTAGTTGGGATCGCGGGCAAACTTCCCGAGGGCTGGCAGCCCCTTTGGGGCCCTCAGGTGATAACCGGGCTGAAAACCCTAAAGGCTTTGGGGCCCTCGGGTGAGAATGGCTAAAACCCCACTGCTTTTAGGATCTTCAGGTGATAGCAGGGGGTAAAACCCCAAATCCTTTAGGGCCCTCAGGTGACAACTGTAAGTAAAATCCCAAATCCTTCGGGATTTGATAATGACTAAAAAACACTCGCTTTTAGGATCTTCAGGTGATAACTGTGGGTAAAACCCCAAATCCTTTAGGATCCTCAGGTGATAACTGTGGGTAAAACCCCAAATCCTAAAGGGTAATGGCTCAAATCCTTTAGGGCCCTCAGGTGATAATGACTAAACCCCCACCACTTTTAGGATCCTCAGGTGATAACTGTGGGTAAAACCCCAGATCCTTTAGGATCCTCAGGTGATAATGATTAAAACACCATCACTTTTAGGATCCTCAGGTGATAACTGTGGGTAAATCCCCAAAATTCTTTAGGGCCCTCAGGTGATAATGACTAAAATCCCACTGTTTTAGGATCTTTAGGTGATAATGGTGGGTAAAACCCCAACTCCTTTAGGATCCTCAGATGATAACTGTAAGTAAAATCCCAAATCCTTCGAGGTTTGATAATGGCTAAAACCCACTCGCTTTTAGGATCTTCAGGTGATAACTGTGGGTAAAACCCCAAATCCTTTAGGATCCTCAGGTGATATTGGCTAAAACCCACTCGCTTTTAGGATCTTCGGGTGGCAGCAGGGGGTAAAACCCCAAATCCTTTAGGATCCTCAGGTGATAACAGGGGGTAAAACCCCAAATCCTAAAGGGTAATGGCTCAAATCCTTTAGGGCCCTCAGGTGATAATGACTAAACCCCCACCACTTTTAGGATCTTCAGGTGATAACTGTGGGTAAAGCCTCAAATCCTTTAGGATCCTCAGGTGACAATGGCTAAACCCCCATTGCTTTTAGGATACTCAGGTGATAATTGTGGGTAAAATCCCCAAATCCTTTAGACACTCAGGTGACAAGGGCTAAACCCCACTCACTTTTAGGATCTTTGGGTGATAACTGTGGGTAAAGTCCCAAATCCTTTAGAATTTGATAATGGCTAAAACCCACTCACTTTTAGGATCTTCAGGTGATTACTGTGGGTAAAACCTCAAATCCTTTAGGATCCTCAGGTGATAACGGGGCTTAAAACCCCAAAATCTTTTAGGATCCTCAGGTTATAATGGCTAAAACCCCAACCCCATCGCCTTTAGGATCTTCAGGTGAGAACTGCGGGTAAAATCCCAAATCCTTTAGGACCTTCAGGTGATAATGGGGCTTAAAACCCCCAAATCCTTTAGGACCTTATGGCTAAAATCCACTCACTTTTAGGATCTTCAGGTCATAACTGTGGGTAAAACCTCAAATCCTTTGGCATCCTCAGGTGGTAATGGGGCTTAAAACCCCCAAATCCTTTAGGATCCTCAGGTGACAATGGCTAAAACCCACTCACTCTTAGGATCTTCGGGTGATAACTGTGGGTAAAACCCCAAATCCTTTAGGACCTTCAGGTGATAATGGGGCTTAAAACCCCAAAATCCTTTAGGACCCCATGGCTAAAACCCACTCGCTTTTAGGGTCTTTAGGTGATAACCGTGGGTAAAACCCCTTTCCCTTTAGGATCCTAAATCCCCATCCCGTTCTTCACCGGGGTTTTTTTCCTTCCCAAGCAGGACAATCCACGCTCTTGGTGCTGTCAATATTTGAGGAGGCAGACGTGGCTCCTTTTTGGGATGTGGGGAAGGATTTCCCTCAATTCTCAGAGAAATGCCTGGGGTGGATCCACGCAGGAAAGGAATTCCCTTTTCTCATTTCAGACCCACCCCAATCCCTCAGGAACTGCATCCCAAAGATCATCCCGTGGCACTGATGGGAAGGACAAAAAAAAAATCCCTGCCAGAAGCCACCAAGGAGTTTCCTCCTTGGATTTCCATAACTGCTGAGAAATGCCCGAGGAGAAGTGGGGACGGGTTGGGATTCCTGCTGCAAAAATCCCTTTTTGGGGTTTGTCCTGGGGGGTTTTGCTCCTTCCCCCGTGGGACAGTGAGAGCATCACTGTGTGGTTGGGATGGACTCCTCAAGAGGAATTTGGGGTCTTAGAGAATCATAAAATCCTGGAATGGTTTGGGGTGGAAAGGATCTGAGAGCTCATCCCAGGTGGGAAAATCAACGAGAATCTGGGAGAGGACAGAAATAAAAGAGGATGGAAACAAGAGGTCTCTGAAGGGAAGGTGTCCTACAAGAGAATCCCAGAATGGTTTGGGTTGGGAGGGACCTTAAAAATCATCTCATCCCATCCCCTGGATGGGCAGGGACACCTCCCACTGCCCCAGGCTGCTCCCAGCCCCAGTGTCCAATCTGGACACTTCCAGGGATCCAGGATCAGCCACAGCTTTCCTGGGCACCCTGTGCCGGGGAAGAATTCCTTCCTAATACCGAGTCTAAACCTTCCCTCTTTCAGTTTAAAGCCATTGTTCCTTGTCCTGTCACTGCAAGCCCTTGTGAAATGTCTCTGAGAGTGGGTGCTGAGAATGTGGAATCCTGGAATCATGGAATGGTTTGGGTTGGGAGGGACCTTAAAAACCATCCCATCCCACCCCTGCCATGGCAGGGACACCTCCCACTGTCCCAGGCTGCTCCCAGCCCCAGTGTCCAGCCTGGCCTTGGGCACTGCCAGGGATCCAGGGGCAGCTGCAGCTGCTCTGGGCACCCTGTGCCAGGGCCTGCCCACCCTGCCAGGGAACAATTCCTGATTCCCAAGATCCCAGCCAGCCCTGCCTGTGCCAGTTCTGGTTTCTTTTTCTCTGCCAAGGTCAGGACGAATACCACGGGAAACGCAGATTTCGAGTTCAGACTTGGTTGTATCTTCTCTATTTACAGACTCAGGAGCTGTGAGCTCAATCTAGCAAGCCAGAGAAAGGAGGTAAAGTGGAATATCTCTAACTCCTTCCAAGGTTATTTAAGCAATAATCCCCCAATAAGGAGGTGACACCTCTATTACTTACATTTCTGAGCCAACAATGACCACCCAAGGCCCGCAGTGCAGACCTTTTACACCCAATTACAGAAAACCACCCAAACCCGTGAAGAAGAAGGAAGAGGAAGGTGAAAAAGGACTTAGACAACACCCCAAATCCTCCATCTTGACTCACACACATTACCAAAATCTTAAATCTGACTTTTTCACCCTGTGAGATCACACAGCACCATCCAAGCTCCATACCCACAACCCCTGGGCTGTCACTGTCTCGGGAGCCTGTCAAAAGTCAAATGTGGTGTCTGCTTGAGGGTCAGCACCTTTTAGCTCTGAAAACCCGAAATTTTCAGCCTCTTGGGGTTCCAACACCTGCCCTCTGGCACTGGGAGCCATTCCCTGGGTGCTGTCCCTCCAGCCCTTGGCAATTGTCTCTCTCCAGGTTTCCTGGGGCTCCCTCAGGCCCTGCAAGGCCACCCTGAGCTCAGCCCAAAGCTTCTCCTCCCCAGGCTGAACAATCCCAGCTCTGCCAGCCTTTCCTCCCAGCAGAGCTGCTCCATCCCTCTGCTCATCCTGCTGCCTCCTCTGGGCTCTCTCCAGCAGCTCCACGTCCTCCCTGTGCTGGGATGGAGGTGCAGAGCTCAGGGATCACCCCAGCTTGTTTTCCCAGTGCTCAAATCCCAGGACGGTTCCAGGCTTAGCCCTGAGCCGAGTCCATCTCTGGGTATCCAGGCCTGTCCTCAGATCTCTGTGGGGCTCTGCTGCCTCCAGATGTTCCAACTGCCCTGGGAAATGAGAGGATTTCGGAGCCTGACGTGGATCTGAATGCCTTGGAAATTCCTGGGGACAAGGAGGCACCAGAGAGGATGAATTCCCTACAAACTCCCTACAAAATTCCCGAAAAATTCCCTGGAAAAGGGACAGGAGAGGCCTCAGGATCCCTACCTGGGGTGCGAGATCCACCTGGATCACCTGGATCACCTGGGCTCCCTGGAATGATTCTGATCCCTCCCTGGCACCCCAAATTCCCTCTGATCCCTCCCTGGCACCCAAAATTCCCTCAGATCCCTCCCTGGAACTCAAATCTCCCTCTGATCCCATCCTGGTTCTCAAATCTCCCCTTTTTTCCCACCCTGGCACCCAAAATTCCCTCTGATCCCTCCCTGGCACCCAAATCTCTCTGTGTGCCCACCCTGGAACCCAAATCTCTGTGCCCATCCTGGCACTCAAATCTCCCCTTTTCCCCACCCTGGCACCCAAATCTCCTCTTTTTCTCTCCCTGGCACTCAAATCTCTCTGTGTGCCCACCCTGGCACCCAAATCTCCCTCTGATCCCATCCTGGCACCCAATTCTTCCTCTCTGCCCATCTGGGATCTGAATCTCTTGGAATTCCCTGGTGTAACTGCCGGGCTCTCCCTCAGCCCAGGAGTGCCCTGAAATAATCAAAGGAGCAAATTGAAAAATGACTTTTAAATTATTTTTTTCCCCACAATTTTTGCTGTTCAGCCCCACTCCACGACAAAGGCAAACTTTGGGAAAAGAAAATAAAGATTTTTTACCACAGAAAAGAATGAATTTTTACCAAAGAAAAGAAAGAATTTTCACCAAAGAAATAAAGAAAAGAATCTTTACCAAAGAACCCCGAGGCCGCTCTGCTTTTCCTCATCAGGTGCATGGTCCAGGAAAGAGAAAATCCAACCCAAAGTGCCCAGAGCTCATTTTTAGGGTTCAGAGATGCCCAAACCCTGCAGGAACCCCCCCAGTTCTTGCTGTTAATCCCCACTCACAACACAGACAAACTTTGGGGAAAGACAATAATCTTTACCACAGAAAAGAAACAATTTTTATCAAAGAAAAGAAAGAATTTGTTACCAAGGAAAATAAAGAATTTTTTCCAAAGAAAATAATTAAATTTTTACCAAAGAATAAAAGGATTTTTTTCCAAGGAAAAGAAAGAAAAGAATCTTTACCAAAGAACCCCAAGGCCGCTCTGCTTTTCCTCATCAGGTGCATGGTCCAGGAAAGAGAAAACCCAACCCAAAATACCTAGAACTCATTTTTAGGGTTCAGAGATGCCCAAACCTTGCAGGAACCACCTCGATTTTTGCTGTTAATCCCCACTCACAACAGAGGCAAACTTTTGGGGAAAGACATAATCTTTACCAAAGAAAAGACAGAATTTTTACCACAGAAAAGAAACGATTTTTATCAAAGAAAAGAAAGAATTTTTTCCAAAGAAAATAATGAATTTTTACCAAAGAATAAAAGGATTTTTTTCCAAGGAAAAGAAAGAAAAGAATCTTTACCAAAGAACCCCGAGGCCACTCTGCTTTTCCTCACCAGGTGCGTGGTGCAGGAGAGGGGAAATCCAACCCAAAGTGCCCAGAGCTCATTTTTAGGGAGATGCCCAAACCCTGCAGGAGCCACCTCGATTCCTGCTGTCAATCCCCACTCACAACAAAGGAAAACTTTGGGAAAAGAAAGGAGCAAATTGAAAAATGACTTTCAAAGGATTTTTTTCCCCAGCATTTTTGCTGTCAATCCCCACTCCACAACAAAGGAAAACTTTGGGTAAAGAACATAATCTTTATCAAAGAAAATAAAGAATCTTTACCAAAGAAAAGAAAGAATTTTCACCAATGAAAAGAAAGAAAAGAATCTTTACCAAAGAACCCCGAGGCCGCTCTGCTTTTCCTCATCAGCTGCATGGTCCAGGAGAGGGGAAACCCAACCCAAAGTGCCCAGAGCTCATTTTTAGGGTTCACAGATGCCCAAACCCTGCAGGAACCCCCCAGTTCTTGCTGTCAATCCCCACTCACAACAAAGGAAAACTTTGGGGAAAGAAAGGAGAAAATTGAAAAATAGAGAAAATTGAAAAATGAAGGGTTTTTTCCCCCACAATTTTTGCTGTCAATCCCCACTCCACAAGAAAGGCAAACTTTGGGTAAAGAAAATAATCTTTACCAAAGAAAATAAAGAATCTTTACCAAAGAAAAGAAAGAATTTTTATCAAAGTAAATAATCTTTACCAAACAAATCTGCTTTTCCTCATCAGGTGCATGGTCCAGGAGAGGGAAAATCCAACCCAAAGTGCCCAGAGCTCATTTTTAGGGTTCAGAGATGCCCAAACCCTGCAGGAACCACCTCGATTTTTGCTGTCAATCCCCACTCACAACAAAGGAAAACTTTGGGGAAAGAAAGGAGCAAATTGAAAAATGGAGCAAATTGAAAAATGACTTTTAAAGGATTTTTTTCCCCAGCATTTTTGCTGTTAATCCCCACTCCACGACAAAGGCAAACTTTGGGAAAAGACAATAATCTTTACCAAAGAAAATGATGATTTTTTTTACCAAAGAAAATAAAGAACCTTTACCAAAGAAAAAAAAAAAACTCTATCAAAGAAAAAAAAAAGATTTTTTACCAAAGAAAATAAAGAAATTTTACCACAGAAAAGAAACAATTTTTATCAAAGAAAAGAAAGAATTTTTACCAGACAAACCCAACCTTTACCAAACAAATCTGTTTTTCCTCATCAGCTGCATGGTCCAGGAGAGGGGAAATCCAACCCAAAGTGCCCAGAGCTCATTTTTAGGGTTCAGAGATGCCCAAACCCTGCAGGAACCACCTCGATTTTTGCTGTTCATCCCCACTCACAACAAAGGAAAACTTTGGGAAAGAAAATAATCTTTGCCAAAGAAAATAAAGAACCTTTACCAAAGGAAAAAAAAACAAAGAAAAACTCTATCAAAGAAAAAAAAGATGATTTTTTACCAAAGAAAATAAAATAATTTTTATCAAAGAAAAGAATTTTTACCAGACAAACCCAAACTTTACCAAACAAATCTGCTTTCCTCATCAGGTGCAAGGATCAGGAAAGAGAAAATCCAACCCAAAGTACCCAGAACTCATTTTTAGGGTTCAGAGATGCCCAAACCCTGCAGGAACCCCCCAGTTCTTGCTGTCAATCCCCACTCACAACACAGGCAAACTTTGGGGAAAGACAATAATCTTTACCAAAGAAAATAAAGAATATTTACCAAAGGAAAGAAGGAATTTTCACCAAAGAAAACATTTTTTACCTAAGAAAATAATGAATTTTACCAAAGAAAATAATGAATTTTTACCAAAGAAAAGAACAAATTTTTACCAAAGGAATACAGAAAAGAATCTTTACCAAAGAACCCCGAGGCCGCTCTGCTTTTCCTCATCAGCTGCATGGTCCAGGAGAGGGGAAATCCAACCCAAAGTGCCCAGAGCTCATTTTTAGGGTTCAGAGATGCCCAAACCTTGCAAGAACCACCTCAATTTTTGTTGTTAATCCCCACTCACAACACAGGCAAACTTTGCGGAAAGAAAATAATCTTTGCCAAAGAAAAGAAAGAATCTTTACCAAAGGAAAGAAGGAGTTTTCACCAAAGAAAACAAAGATTTTTTTACCTAAGAAAATAATGAATTTTTACCAAAGAAAAGAATGAATCTTTACCAAAGAAAATAAAAGAATCTTTACCAAACAAATCTGCTTTTCCTCATCAGGTGCATGGTCCAGGAGAGGGAAAATCCAACCCAAAGTGCCCAGAGCTCATTTTCAGGGTTCAGAGATGCCCAAACCCTGCAGGAACCCCCCAATTCCTTCCTGTTCCTTTCCACAACAAAGGCAAACTTTGGGGAAAAGAAAATAATCTTTTCCAAAGAAAATAAAGAATCTTTACCAAAGGAAAGAAGGAGTTTTCACCAAAGAAAAGAACAAATTTTTACCAGATAAAAGGATGATTTTTTACCAAAGAAAATAAAGAATTTTTACCAAAGAAATAAAGAAAGGAATCTTTACCAAAGAACCCCGAGGCCGCTCTGCTTTTCCTCATCAGGTACATGGTCCAGGAGAGGGGAGATGCCAACCCAAAGTGCCCAGAGCTCATTTTTCAGGCTCAGGTGATGCCCAAACCCTGCAGGAAGCCAGCAGGATCTAACCCAGAGCAGGGCAGAGCTTTTCCTTTTCTCTCCCCTCCTCTGCCGCCCTCGAGATCATCGTTTACCAGGAGCAAATTGAAAAAAATGACATCCAGCCATCCTTAGGTTGTTTTCTTTTTTGTCTTTTTTTTTTTTTTTTCTCTCCACTAACCAAACTCACAGGAGATTTCCCATCCTCTCCTCTCCCTCCCTCTCTCCTTATTTTTTTTGCCTCGGGCGTTTCTAGACGAGTAATTCTCATTTCAGCTCCTCCTCGGATGATTTATTTTTATTTTTTTTTTCTTCCCTGCCTGGTTCCAGTGGAAGGAGGTGAGGGTTGGGGTTTAAAGTTGGGCTGGGAGGGAGAAATTTGGGATTTTTCCTGGGTTTTTTTGGGTTTTTTTTGGCAATTTTGGGATGTCCAGGGATCTTCTTCCGGGAATTAATGGGAAATGATGCTCACAAGGTTTTGTAGGCCCTGACAGCACCTTTGGTGTCATGAAAATATCTTAAATATTTTAAAAGATTTATTAATTAAATAAAATTTATAATAAAAAAATTTAAATAATTAAATTATTTAAAAATTTTTATAATAAGTTTAGATAATTTAAAAATATCATAATAATAACATTTAATAGAAATATTTATAAATATAAGAAATATAAATATAAAATAAAAATAATAAAACTTAATAATAAAATATTTAATAATTAAGTAAATAAAATTTTTTAAAAAAATTATTTCTTAAAATATTTAAAAAACCCAATTTAAAAATGATATTAAATTTAATTTAATAATTTCAAAATACGGAGATTTTTTTTTTACCCCCTCACCCTCATTCCATGGTGAACAATTCCAGGAATGGGAATGTTAAAAAATAAATTCCCAAATGTGAGTCAAGATCTGCAAAACCTGAAATTCTTCTGGAGGAAAAAAAATGATTCCACCACTCAAAGCTCCGGTGTTTAAAGGGAATTTGTCCTTCCTGGGCACAAATTTTTATGGAATTCAGCAGTTCCGTAGGAATTCACAGAGGAATAAAAACAGGGATGAACGGAGGAAGGAAAAGATGGGAAAACCAGATCTGTCTTGGGTTATGGAACCCAAAATGTCTATCCCATTTCATCTGTTGAAAGCAGCTGGGGAGATGTTTTTTTTTTTTCTTTATCTCTTGTAACTCTGGGGGAGGGGGGCAGTGCCTTCTGATAATGGCCCAGCTGTTCAAACCAGGTGGGGCAGTGTTTGTTATCTCTGTCACCACCCCTCCTCCCTCCAGGGGATCTCTGCTGCTGATGGGCCATGAAGGCTCCCCAAGGACAGGACACATTCCATCATCCCAGTGGGAGATGCTGCACCCAGTGGGGGGAGCCAACCATTCCTACCTGGATAAAAACTGAGACTCAGGAACACCAGGGATCTGGTTCCACTGGATTCCTGGAGGGAGACTGGGCCCTTCTCCCCATCCCTGGGCCCTTCTCACCATCCCTGGACCCTTCTCACCATCCCTGGACCCTTCTCTCCATCCCTGGGCCCTTCTCACCATCCCTGGGCCCTTCTCCCCATCCCTGGACCCTTCTCCCCATCCCTGGGCCCTTCTCACCATCACTGGACCCTTCACAGAATCACAGAATTTCTAGGTTGGAAGAGACCTCCAAGATCATCAAGTCCAACCCAGCCCTAACACCTCAACCAGACCATGGCACCCAGTGCCACATCCAGTCTCTTCTTAAACACATCCAGGGATGGTGACTCCAGCACCTCCCTGGGCAGGCCATTCCAACACTTTATCACTCTTCCTGTGAAAAACTTCCTCCTGATATCCAACCTGAACTTCCCTTGATGCAGCTTGAGGCTGTGTCCTCTCCTTCTGTCAGTGCTGCCTGGAGAAAGAGACCAACCCCACCTGCCCACAACCACCCTTCAGGGAGATGTAGAGAGTGATAAGGTCACCCCTGAGTCTCCTTTTCTCCAGGCTGAACAACCCCAGTTCCCTCAGTCGTTCCCCACAGGGTTTGTGCTCCAAGCCCCTCACCATCCCTGGACCCTTCTCACCATCCCTGAGCCCTTCTCACCATCCCTGGACCCTTTTCTCTCAGGATCATCTCTGCTCCAACAGAACCACATCTGCCACTCCAGGAGGACTCACTGTGGGCTGCTCCCAACCCCCTGACCAACAGGGTGTCAGGTTGGAGCTCTGACTCTGTTGGGGTTTCTAGGACTGTTGTTTATTTGTTTGTTTGTTTTCTACTGCATTTGTATTGTTAATATTCCCAGTAAAGAACTGTTCTTCCTGTTCCCAAATCTTTGCCTGAAAGCCCTGAATTGCAAAATTCTAATTTGGAGGGGGTGAGGGGTTTACATTCTCCGTTCTAAAGGAAACCCCAGCTTTCCCTGGCAGATACCTGTCCTTCCAAACCAAGACAAGTGTCAATCCCAAAACAATTTAATTAATTAAACAATCCAGAAAAAAATTAAAATCTGAATTTTATCCCATTTGTGGCCCAACTTCCAAAACGCTGCAAGAGTGAGGAAAGCTGGAGAACGACCAATATTCAACTTAAATTCAGATTTTCCAGATTTCTTGCACTTGCTGGTCCTTGGGGGGATCCCTTCCTTTTCCTTTCCTGATTTAATAAGGGAAAATCAAATTTATTCACTCATCCCACCTCATCTTTCCTCATCTATTTTTCCCCCCTAAAAATCGGAGAGGTGGTCACGGGGTTAAGAAGACACCAAATCAAGGAGGAGAAGCTGTTTCTGGTTAATAAAATAATAATAAATAATAAAATATTGCCAAAATTGTGGTTGATGTGGGGAGGGAGAATTGTAATTTTGGGGTTTTTTTGGGGGTTGTTTTGGGGTTTTTTGGGATTTGTTTTGGCGGTTTTTTTGGGTTTTGTTTGTTTGGTTTGGGTTTTTGTTTTGTTTGGTTGTGTTGTGGTTTTTGTTTGTTTGTTTTTGGTTTTTTTGTTTTGCCTTTTTTTTTGTTTGTTTGTTTGCTCATGTTTTCCAAATTCCAGGATTTTTCCCAATGAAATCAGGGAAAATAAGCGAGGAACAAAAAATTCTGGGATTTGCTCCAATTGCACATTCCAGGGACATAATTTTAAATATGATTTCCTATAAAAAGGCTCAAATCTCACTTGCCAAACTCACAATTCCCTACAAACGCTGGAATAGAAGGAAAAATCTGGTGGGTTTTTTTAAGGAAAAGCCAAAAAAATCCTCCTTTCTGAGGATCACGGGAATTCTTTCACCATGGTGGGAAAAACCAGAATTTTGGGAACAGCCCATCCAGAAATTCTTTGCTGCTTTGGCAATGGAAGGGAAAATAAAACCAAAAAAAGAGGAAAATACAAAAGAGTTTTGTCATTTTGAAGGGAAAAAATGAAGGAAAAAAGGAGGAAAAAAGGAGAAGAATGGGAAGAGAAGGAAAAAAGAAGGAGAATGGGAAGAGAAGGAAAAATGAAGGGAAAAAAGAGGAAAAAACAAAGAAGAATGGGAAGAGAAGGGAAAAATTAAGGAATAAAGGAGGAAAAAAAAGAATTGGAAGAGAAGGGAGAAATGAAGAAATAAAGGAGGAAAAAAGAATGGGAAGAGAAGGAAAAATGAAGGAATAAAGGAGGAAAAACAAGAATGGGAAGAGAAGGGAAAATGAAGGAATAAAGGAGGAAAAAACAAAAAATGGGAAGAGAAGGAAAAACGAAGGAATAAAGGAGGAAAAAAGGAGAAGAATGGGAAGGGAAAAATGAAGGAAAAAAGAGGAAAAAACAAGAAGAATGGGAAGAGAAGGGGAAAATGAAGGAATAAAGGAGGAAAATAGGAGAAGAACGGGAAGAGAAGAGAAAATGAAGGAATAAAGGAGGAAAAAACCAGGAGAATAATGGGAAGAGAAGGAAAAGAAGCAAAGCCATGAAATAAACCCCAAACTCTCCCCTCTTGCCCAACCCCGAGTTGTGACATTCTTGAACTGTCCCAGGAGGAATTTGGGTGAATTTTCATCAACTGCACCCAAGATGTTTCCTGGGCTTTTTGCAAGATCCCCTCTGCTGCAGGGCAGATAAATCCTGGGAGCTGCTATCTCCAAAATTCCTCCTCCCAGCTCTCTGTGGCTCAGCTTTCTGGTGTTTTTTGGGAATGATTATCAGCTTTTTAGTGGTTTTTGGGAATGATTATCAGTTTTCACCTCCCTGTTCCTCTGGTTATCAGCGTGGGAGCACCTTGGAGGGATTTGCAGGGAGAGAAGGAACTGTGGGGATGGGTGAGGGCATCACATCTGCAGGGAAAAGGGAATTACAGCCCTAGGAGGGGTTGGGTTTTGTGTTTTAATGTCTTAATAAAATAAAAATAAAAATAAAAATAAAAATAAAAATAAAAATAAAATTAAAATTAAATCAAAATAAAAATAAAAATAAAAATAAAAATAATAAAAATAAAAATAAAAATAATAAAAATAATAAAAATAATAAAAATAAAAATACAGAAAAATAAAATTAAAATAAAAATAAAAAGTAAAAATAAGAATAATAAAAAATAAATAAAACATTAAAATTAGAATTAGAATTAAAATTAAAATTAAATAAAAATATAAAATTAAAATAAAAAACCATAAGCATAAAAATAAAAATAAAAAATAAAAAGTAAAAAAATAAAAATACAGAAAATTAAAATTAAAATTAAAATTAAAATTAAAATTAAAATTAAAATGCCTTAATAAAATACCTGACTCAGCAGAGAATTGATGAAACTGAGAAAAAACCCCATTTTTTCCTGTTTTTGTTAGGTTATTTTGGGGGTTTTAGGGAAAAATTGATGAGGAAAATGCTTTTGCCTCGCTCTCTGTGAGTGCAAAGATGCTCAGGTGAACACTACAAGTGAAACTCCAGCTAAATTTTGCCACTTTAGATAATACAAACTCAGCCTGGCAGGGACAGAGAGAAGGTTTGGAGAGCTGAAAAATGATTTTTTCTTATTTTTTTCTTTCCCCCCCCTCCACTTTTTCCAGCTTTGATCCAGAATTTAGTTGTGAAGAAGGAAATTTAGTTTCCTGAAGGGAAACAAACACTTTGGCTGCTTTACCACCTGGTTTTAAACCATTTGCCTGAAAAAAAAAAAGTGGAAGAAGTTGGGAATTCTGGGCCTTTTGATGGGAATAGGGAAAGGGAAAGTGGATTTCACTTGGAGCTTTCCAAAATAATAAAAAAAAAACAGCCCTAAAAATCAAAAATCAGGATTTTATCTCCTCAAAGAGACACCTGTCCCAACCATTCCATGCCAATAAAACCTTTCCTTCCTGGAATATTCGAGGCAGGGAAGCTGGGATGTGATGGGGTTCCTACAAAAATCCCTTTTAATGCTTGGATAAATTGAAATTTCTTCATTTAAATTTCTCTAATATGAGGGTTTGGTTCTTTATTGAAATGCTGGATTTCTGTGGGCTCTGATATCCCAAAAAAAAAAACACCAAAAAAAGGGAATTTAGTTTTTCCTTCCTGGAATATTCAAGGTAGGAATGTTGGGATGTGATGGGGTTCCTACAAAAATCACTTTTAATGCTTGAAGAAAGAGATCTCTTCATTTAAATTTTTCAAATATGAGGGTTTGAGTTCTTTATTGAAATGCTGGATTTTTGTGGGCTCTGATATGCCCAAAAAAACACCAAAAAAAGGGAATTTAGCTTTTTCTTTCTGGAATATTTGAGGCAGGGAAGCTGGGAAGTGATGGGTTTCCCACAAAAATCCCTTTTAATGCTTGGATAAATTGAGATTTCTTCATTTAAATTTCTCAGACAGGTGAGTTTGAACTCCTCATTGAAATGCTGGATTTCTGTGGGCTCTGATATCCCAAAAAAGGGAATTTAACTCTCCCTTCCTGGAATATTTGATACAGAGAAGCTGGGAAGTGATGGGTTCCTACAAAAATTCCTTTTAATGCTTGGATAAATTGAAATTTCTTCATTTAAATTTCTCAGACACGTGAGTTTGAACTCCTCATTGAAATGCTGGATTTCTGTGGGCTCTGCTATCCCCCAAAACCGCCAAAAAAAGGAATTTTATCTGACATTTCTCTCCCCTCTTCACCTCCAGCCCATCTCATTTCAGGCAGATCACCCAACCAACCAAACCCTGCGAGTTCCACCTCACGAGCACCAACATTTTTAGGTTTCTCTGAGCGAAATTTCTGCCATTTCTGTTGAAAAACCCCCACAACTCAGCCCCCCCAAAAAACCCCTAAAAGGGTGACTAAGACTGAAACAGGATGAGCACACGTCCTGTTTGTGACACCAAAAGCAGCAGCTTTGGAGCCCCACATCCTTTCTGAGAGCTTCTGAAACCCTTTTTAATTTTTGAAGCAGGCTGTTCCTCTGGAAGAACAATTCCATGGCCAAGGGCTCAGGGCATTGAGGGTGGATTTCCCTGGGGAAATGGAAATGCCAGGGTGTTGGGGTTTTTTTGGATAAAGCTGATATTTCTGTGAGTTTTCACTCTGAAATTCTGGAGCTGGACACATTCTCCTGGGGAAAATGAGCCCAGGGAGATTTGGGAATGAGAGCTGCAGTTTCATGTGTTTGGAGCTGCCTGACCAAAAATGATCAAAACTTGTTTATCCCCTTTTATTTTTTGTCCTTCCATCATCATCTCCTCCAATAAGGCCCAAGAGTTGGGAAATGGAATCTCTCAGGGTGTGAAATTTAGGAAATGAGAGAGCTTTGCAACCTGAGGATGCCTCTGAAGACCTGCAAAGCTTCAGACAAAATTTACAGAATCACAGAATCCCAGAATTTCTAGGTTGGAAGAGACCTTCAAGATCATCAAGTCCAACCCAGCCCTGACACCTCAACTAAACCATGGCACCCAGTGCCACATCCAGGCTTTTTAAACACATCCAGGGATGGTGACTCCACCACCTCCCCGGGCAGACCATTCCAACACTTTATCACTCTTTCTGTAAAAAACTTTTCCCTGATATCCAACCCAAATTTCCCTTGGTGCAGCTTGAGGCTGTGTCCTCTCCTTCTGTCAGGGCTGCCTGGAGAAAGAGACCAACCCCACCTGCCCACAACCACCCTTCAGGGAGCTGTAGAGAGTGATAAGGTCACCCCTGAGTCTCCTTCTCTCCAGGCTGAACACCCCCAGATCCCTCAGCTGTTCCTCACAGGGTTTGTGCTCCAAGCCCCTCTCCAGCCTCCCTGCCTCCTCTGGACCTATTTGAGCATCTCAGTGTCCATCCTGAACTGAGGGGCCAGAGCTGGACACTGCACTCAATGTCCTTCCTGAACTGAGACACCCAGAGCTGGACACTGCACTCAATGTCCATCCTGAACTGAGGGGCCAGAGCTGGACACTGCACTCAATGTCCATCCTGAACTGAGGGGCCAGAGCTGGACACTGCACTCAATGTCCATCCTGGGACACCCAGAGCTGGACACTGCACTCAATGTCCATCCTGGGACACCCAGAGCTGGACACTGCACTCAATGTCCATCCTGAACTGAGGGGCCAGAGCTGGACACTGCACTCAATGTCCATCCTGGGACACCCAGAGCTGGACACTGCACTCAATGTCCATCCTGAACTGAGACACCCAGAACTGGACACAGCACTCAATGTCCATCCTGAACTGAGGGGCCAGAGCTGGACACTGCACTCAATGTCCATCCTGAACTGAGGGGCCAGAGCTGGACACTGCACTCAATGTCCATCCTGAACTGAGGAGCCCAAAACTGGACACAGCACTCAAGGTGTGGCCTCACCAGTGCCGAGTACAGGGGAAGAATGACCTCCCTGCCTAAATTCATTCTGGGAGATTTTCCAAGCAGATTCTGCCAGAATCAGGGCAGAAATGACATTTTCTGTCAGCTCAGCTTCTCTCTTGTCCCTGCAGCTGGACCAGCACAGAAACCAACCCAGGGACTCAAACTGGTGTGGATCTGGTTGGAAAAATGGGGCTGGGAATGGTTTTGGTTGAGAGAGATTTTAAGGATCATCCAATGCCACCCCCAGAAATAAATCCGAACCAAGCCAAGCCCTGCTCCTGTTTGACAGAAAATTATGATTTTTTTGTTAAAATTTTCCTCTTGATTTCATCTTAGAATCACAGAATGGTTTGGGTTGGAAAAATCCTTAAAGATAATCAGATTCCAAGCCTGTGCCACAGGCAGGGACATTTTCACTGTCCCAAGGCTGCTCCAACCTGGCCTTGGGCACTGCCAGGGATCCAGGGGCAGCCACAGCTGCTCTGGGAATTCCATCCCAGCCCCTCCCAGGGAGGAATTCCTTCCCAATATCCCATCTAACCCTGCCCTCCTTCAGTTTCAATCCATTCCCCTCATCCTGTCACTCCCTGCCCTTACAAAACCTCCCCCTCCTTCCTTTTGTTCTAAGCTCCCTTTAGGTGCAGTGCCTAAAATAACCCCACATCTCAATATTCAAATCAAACCCCACCCAGGGCCAGGCAGAGCTGTCCCCACCCAGATTTCAAGAGGCCACCAACATTTCTGTCACCATCCTGGAGCCCTTGCACCTCTCGTTTTTGGGATTTGACGGAAGGATCCATGCCCTGCCTGCCTGTGATCCCACAGGAAGTTTTCCTCCCGGATTTAAGCTTTCCCAGTGGATTTGGGATTTGTCCAAGTGGCCAGGATGAGGTGAAGGTTGCTGGCCATGGAGAAGGGCGAAGCTCTCCCAGCTTCTCCTGGCTGCAGGAATTCCAGGAGCAGGGACAGGAGTGGGGCCTCCCCCATCCCGTCAGAGCTGCAGGATCGTCTGGAATTTAACCCAACACCCCACAAGAGAAGAACATTTCCAGTCAAAAGCAATCCATATTTTTCTGGTGAAAAGCTGAAGTTTTCATGAGCTGACTTTTCTTTTTGCCTGGGGCATTCTCGGGGTAGGATTTTTCATTTAGCTCCTCGGATGATTTTTTTTTTTCTCTGCCCACTTGGAAGGGAAGGGGATCAAGATTGGAAACCCAGAGTTTTGCTGGAAGGATACAGGTTGAGATTGCCAAAGGTCTGCTAATTATCTGTTTATCATGTCAGATGTGACCTGAGAGGCCAAAAAACACCACCAGAGACAAATATTCATCAGGAATTCGGGTCATTTGATTTCTGCAATGCCTGGAAAGCACCAAACCCAGGAATTCTGTACCCAAACCCTGCAGAGCCAGAATTTCCACTGACCACACTAAGAGGAAAAATCACAGATACATCACAGCTCATCGGTTTTTGGAGCAAACCCCATTCCTAAAGCTCCATGAAGCAATTTTCCAGGCCTCAAACGCTGTTGGAATGTTGGTGAGGGGTTCAAAGGCAGGACTGAACCCCCCAGGGGTCAAAGCTTGGGGTCTGTGCTGGAGCTGGAGCCTAAACTCACCCTGGCCTGGATTATTTGGGTGCTCAGCTGCTCTTTGCTCCCATTCCAACCCTTCCCAAGCTCCTGGCAGAAGGAAGAGGGAGAAGAGAGAAGGAAGAAGACCAAGGGTTGTCCACCACAGATTTGGATGGAGCTTTCCAGCTGTGAAAGGAATTCCACAGCAAATCCTGCATTATCCCAGGGCACCCTGCCCTGCCTTGGTGACACTGATGGGACAACTTCACTCAAGAGCTCCTGGTGCTGATGCCTTCAGTTTTATCCTTGATGTATTTCAGGTTCTGTGCTGCCCAGGGGTGCAGCTCTCAGCCTCACATTCAGGGTCACTCAGCTCTGCACAGAGCAGGGACACAAAACAAATCCTGCTCCTGCTGCACACCAAGCACAGCTGGGACAAGTGTTCAGGCCCCAAAGCACAAACAAGGGTGGCTGGAGAGAGAAAACAAGAAGGGTGGGACTGCAGAACCTGGAGCTGGAACTGGACAATGAAACCCCAATGTGCAAATGGACCCAAACTGATCAAAGTGTGAGACCTCGTGACCAGGGGTCCATTTTGTGTCCATTTTGTGTCCATTTTGGGTCCATTTTGTGTCCATTTTGGGTCCATTTTGGGTCCATTTTGTGTCCATTTTGTGTCCATTTTGGGACCATTTTGTGACCATTTTGGGTCCACCTTGGGTGTAGCCCTGGCCAGGCTCTTGTCCTGCCCAAGGTGCATCATTAGAGGCCTTTCAATAAATATCTACTTTATTCTCCAGCTCTGTCCAGTCTCTGTTCCAGCTCAGCCTTCTCAAGGCATCAGTGCCCTCCAGACCTTTCTCATTGAAGTTTTCCACCACAGGAAGAGAGCAAATCCCAAATCCCAAACCAAATCCCACCTCAGAGCCACTTTCCTGGATTTCTTCCCCCACAGGGCAGCTCCAAGGGACCAAGCCATGGGGAAAGCAGGAGGTGATGCCCCAGGCTCTGTCCCCTCAACAATCCAGGGACAACCCCTGATGTCTTGGGAAGGCTGACCTGGAACAGAGACTAGACAGAGCTGGAGAATAAAGTAGATATTTATACAAAGGCCTTTAAGGATGCACCTTGGGCAGGACAAGAGCCTGGCCAGGGCTACACCCAAGGTGCACCCAAAATGGTCACAAAACGGACCCAAAATAGTCACGAAATGGACCCAAAATGGACACAAAATGGACACAAAATGGACCCCTGGTCACGAGGTCTCACACTTTGATCAGTTCTGGTCCATTTGCACATTGGGGTTTCATTGTCCAGTTCCAGCTCCAGGTTCTGCAGTCCCACCCTTCTTGTTTTCTCTCTGCAGCCACCCTTGTTTGTGCTTTGGGGCCTGAACACTTGTCCCAGCTGTGCTTGGTGTGCAGCAGGAGCAGGATTTGTTTTGTGTCCCTGCTGTGTGCAGAGCTGAGTGACCCTGAATGTGAGGCTCAGAGCTGCACCCTGGGCAGCACAGAACCTGAAACACAGCAAAGATAAAACTGAAGGCATCACCCTAGGTGACAATCTCTGATGAGGGGGGCACAAAGTCCCAGCAGATCCCTCAGGGAAGCTGTGGAAGGGCAGGGAAGGCCCTGTCCTCTCCCAAGTTCCTTTCCATCACTCCCATCCGGAGAGTTGCAACTCCAGAGAAAGGAGAATTCGTGGAGGCACCCCAGATCTCTGGTGCTTTGCTTTGGGAGGCAGAACCCTCCCTTTCCCCCCTCTTTTGGCTCCTGCTCCCTGCCCAACAACGTTGATTAGGCTCGAGGGCAGGAGCAGCATTTTGCACTTTCCTCCGAGCCGGGGCTTCGACAGCGGAGCGAACTCACCCCGGCTTTCTTTAATAATTCACAGGGCAGGGTTGTGTGGGTACTCTGAACTGCTACTTAAAAGTAATTAATTGATTTTCTGACATATCAGTTAACAATGTATTGCACTGACATGAAGTTGGGGCTCTGCTCTTGATTGGGCTGGAGGCCTCAGAGCATCCACGCTCGGCTCGGGAGCTGAGCTGGAAACGCTCTCAATTTATTCTGCTATAAAAGGAAAAACATTTTCCACGAGGTGTTGTCTCAAACCCCGATCCACACGCTGCCCCCAGCGCTGGCAGGGCCGAGGATCTCATGGTTATTTACAGGAGGGCTGAGAGGATTTAAATTTGGAACATCTGGGAGGTCCGAGAATGCAATTTCTGTTCAGCAGCACGTGTGGGGCTGCGGGCAGAGGGGAACCTGCAGGAGGATTTTTGTGTGGTTAAAAACTGGGAGAGGTTTGGGGCATCTCCTTTCTCCAAGCTGTTGGAAACCCAGAGATCTGGTTGGATGAGTCTGAAGCAGGAGGACAAAGAAACAGAACTCATTTTCTAGTGTTGATTTTTTTTTTTTCCCAGCTTTTTTATCTTTACTGGAGGTCACAGCTTCTAATAAACCCCAGGGCTGGGTGGTAACAGCAGGTTAAATAAATTATTCTGCTCCAAAAGTTCCAACCAGCAATGATCTCTTATAGCCAAACTACAGAAGATTTCCCCTGGCTTTAATGAAATTTAGGAGCCTTTTTATAAACCCCACAATCCCAAATTCACAAATCTCCCGTTTATAGCTTGGGCTTGAAAGCTCTGCCCTGGATAGATGAGGGAAACTCCTGGAAAAAAAAAATCCCCTTTTTTATAGAGGATATGAATTTACTCGCCTGTGATCTCTGCTTTGATATAGGAAATCCCATCATGGGTAACTTAGGAGGTCACATCCCTACTTTTATGTGTTCCAGGATGCTTCACGTGTTGAACACTGCTTGGCTCCTGTTCTCAAAGAGATTTTTCCTCCTTCCTTCCCTTTCTATGAACCACCATAGACAAATTATTGAGGAACACAGCAACTCTCCCCTAAAAGCTTTTTTTTATTGATATTTTATGTGAAATAGCTTGTGGAGGAGCTGCAGGTGCTTTTGTTGTATTTTCTGCTGCCTTTTCCAGTTCTTTTTCTCCATATTCACCCCCCAAAATCCTGCCATTTTTATCTCCTGCTTGTCAAGACCATCAGAATATTTCTCAGCCTTGTCACCAGGTCGAGAAGCTGCTACAGGAAATTAATTTGCCCCAGACCATCCTGTTTATGCAATCACAGAATTAGCTGCCTTCACTTCTGCCTGCAGAGTCTCACACTGTGAAACAACCTCCACCCTCCCACTTATTTATCACCAATCACTGAGATTTCCTCCTTAAAAAGACTTTCAACCCCTTCAGGACTTTATTTTAACTTCAATAAAACTGAAATGCTTAAAAGCATCACCAGAGCGTTTTTGTGGGGTGTTTATCTTCAGAAAAAAAAAGAAAAAAAGAAAAAAAAAGAGTTTTGAAGAAGAGGAGAGGCCATGAATTATTAAGAGCCCAGAGAAAGTGTCAGGATTTTGCTGAAGTCAAGGATTGATTTTCTGACACAAACGTTGGGAAGATGTGGGAGCAGCCACTTGGATGGCAGGGTCAGATATCCAACCCAGCAGGAAATGGGGTTGCTCCTCTCCCCCAGTGAAACAGGGAAGAAAAAGTGGGAAAAGGAGGCAAGAATTTGGAGGGTGGACAAACAAAAGTTAAAGGAATCCTGGTCAGTAGAGCTGAGTAAAATTTTGGGGTCAAAATATCTTTTTTTTCCCTCACTGCAATAATGCAGATTTTGGCTGAACTGGCATTTCATGGATTTATGGCTGTCATTAAACTTAGACTCAGAAATTGGAACCCAGGAATGCTTTGGGTTGAAGGGACTTTAAAGCTCATCCCTTGGGCACCTCCCACTGTCCCAGGCTGCTCCCAGCCCCAGTGTCCAACCTGGCCTTGGGCACTGCCAGGGATCCAGGGGCAGCCACAGCTGCTCTGAGCAAACATTTTTTTTGTTTCCCTGAATTTTGTTCCATGAATTTTGTTCCAGTGAAGGCAAATGTGTGTGGAGAGGAAGAATTTTTTTTTCATCCAGCTGCTCCCTAAACACCTTGACTGCCTTCAGGATCCTGTTAAAGTGGTCCCTGCCATGAGCTGGTGCAAACCACTGACACAATTTGTCCTGAATTAGATCAGGAATGGCCCCACTTGGCTTCTGCTGAGGTCTGATTGCTGCTTTCCTTCCATCTCAAAGGTGTAAAGGGGAAAATTACAGAATCCCAGAATCAGCAAGGTGGGAAGAGCCCCTCAGGATCACCCAGTGCCACCCCAGCAGCACCAGCACCACCCAAACCCTGTCCCCAAGGGCCACATCCAGACTCCTCTGGGACAATTCCAGGGACTCCAAACCTCCCTGGGCAGCTCATCCCAAGGCCTGACCACTCTGCCAGGGAAATTTCCTTTCCCAATCTCCAACCTGAGCCTGCCCTGGTGCAATTTGAGGCCGTTTCCTCTCATTTTTTCCCTGCCCCTCCTGGCAGGGAGTTGTGCAGAGCAATGAGGTCCCTCCTGAGCCTCCTTTTCTCCAGGCCAAGCCCTCCCAGCTCCCTCAGGAGTTCTCCAAACCCTTCCCAGCTCCATTCCCTTCCCTGGAACAGCACCAGGCTGGGAAGGGGAGGCCCCACAGTGCTGGGAGCCCTTTCCCAGCCCAGCCACAGCCTGGGATCCCCTTCTGGAGGGCTGGAATCTGTGCCCAAAGGGATTTGCAGAGCTGGGAATCAGGGCAGGGGTGTCAAACAATGGTGCAAAACTACAATTTTACAGGATTTACCAAAATTGCTTTTTTTTTGCAACACCGAAACCCCGCAGTTCCGATGGCAGATAAAAGCGAGGCCTTAAAGGCCTTGACCACTCTGCCAGGGAAATTTTCTTTCCCAAGGCCTTTCAGGGCCTTTCCTGGCCTTAAAAGGTGACATGAAAAAAGGGGCAGGAAAAAATTTTAAACCACACTGGAAGGATTGATCAATTCCAAATCCAATTTCAGCAGGAAATCTGATGTTTAAAAGCAAAGCAAGGACAGGTCCCCCAGCCCTGAGCAGGAGATGAGGAACCTGGTGCAAAACGTGTCCAGCTGGGAGAGGCTGAATTCCAGTTTCCTGTGGGGGCAAAGGCAGCCTGCTCCTTGTTTTTGAGCTGCCTGTGGAGGAGTGGTTTTTTTTGGTGGTCTTTGTTCAGTTCTCGGTGGTTTGGATCCCACCACACGTCTGGCTCCTTTCCAGAGGGGGAACAAAAAAAAAAAATCCTTTAGCAATTAGGACGGAGATAACAGGATTTCCTTCTCCAGCTGGGTGGTCTCTTTTAGAGCTCAGACTAAATTAGATCCAGGGAAGGACAGGTATTTCTGAGGCTACAGCTTGACAGCGCTGAACTGAAACATCAGGAGGATGAGTCCCAAAATTGTTAGAAAGATGAAGGCTTGGAAGTTTATAAATGGAAGGGAGAAGAGAGAGGAATATTGTGACTCTGGGGAAGTCACAGGGTGAGTTTCCATCACATTCCTGCCTGGTATTATTCCCAATAAAAGCGTAAACTGCACTGGAGACAGGCAGTGAAGCCCCAGTCCAGAATTTGGGACACAAAAAGGACCTGGAGCTGCTGGAGAGAGCCCAGAGGAGGCAGCAGGATGAGCAGAGGGATGGAGCAGCTCTGCTGGGAGGAAAGGCTGGCAGAGTTGGGATTGTTCAGCCTGGAGAGGAGAAGCTTTGGGCTGAGCTCAGGGTGGCCTTGCAGGGCCTGAAGGAGCCCCAGGAAAGCTGGAGAGAGACAATTGCCAAGGGCTGGAGGGACAGGAGCCAGGGAATGGCTCCCAGTGCCAGAGGGCAGGGCTGGCTGGGATCTTGGGAATCAGGAATTGTTCCCTGGCAGGGTGGGCAGGCCCTGGCACAGGGTGCCCAGAGAGCAAAGTTGAAGTGAAGGCCACAGAGCTGAGGGCAGCTGGTAAAAGCTGCTGAATCCCTGAGGAATCAATGCAATTAGAAAAGGAGAAAGTGCTCACAACACGTGATCCTTTCTTCTCAAAGCAGTAATGATGGCATCAAAAAAGGTCATAATAGTGGTATTCAAAATGTGCCTCAGGGGCAGCACGGACCCCAGAAATGCAACTCCTGGGCTGCTGCCCCTCAAAATTTCCCCAGATAAGGAAAAGGCCCCATGTTTGGGCAGAGGGTTTGGTTCCCAACTCTGATGGGGCTGGGAACTTGAGCATCACTGGGAATCCTGTCCCTGAACCCCTGGGTCCCTGGCAGTGCCCAAGGCCAGGTTGGACACTGGGGCTGGGAGCAGCCTGGGACAGTGGGAGGTGTCCCTGCCATGGCAGGGGTGGCACTGGATGATCTCCGAGGTCCCTTCCAACCCAAAGCATTCCATGATTCCATGAATGTCTGGAGAAGTGATGCTTGAAGCACACTCACTACTGACTGATTTCTCAGCAGGTTCCTGCAGACAGAACTTTATCTTCTGCTGAGGGCCAGATAAGTAAGGACCAATATTTTATGTTCATTTCTCTGTGGTGAAATCCTGAAATCCTGAGACCATTTAAACCCAGGGCAAAGCTCCCCCTTCCTGAGGTGATCCCTGGCATCAGGAATGTGCTGGGGAGCTCAGGATTGCTCTGCCTGCTCAGAGGGACAGGGAACGGCTGGAGTGACCTCTGCAGGTCTCTTCCAGCCTATTTTCCTAAAATATCCCCAAACCTTCATACAAATGCAGTGGGCTGGGCTGGGATCCCTCTGTTTGAGCTCTGACTCCGGGATGGGATGCTCTGTGTGTGTCCCCCCGTGTGTGGCTACTACTACACGTGTCTCTGGAGTAGCCTGCTTGATCTTTCTTTACAACAGCTTTTCCCCCCTGCTCATCCAAGAGCGCGTGCTGAGCACAGATCTGACGTGTAAAACTCCGTGCTCGCTCCCTTTACACATTTGTACTCCCTTCCCTGAATAATTCTTGGTTTTAACAGCCCTGTCGCTTCCATAAAACGGCCCAGATTAGAGGAGACCCTGGCTAAATTTAGCTTTTTTTTTATAGGAGAAAGGAATAAAGCAGAATTAACTGTTTCAAGAGCAAAAAAAAAAACCAAAACCACATGAAGGCGCGGAGCTCGTTGGCGAGGAATCTGACAGCAGGGCTTGGTAGCAACCCCATCTCCTGGGGAACAGATGTGGGGGATTTTCACAGCAGAACCAGAAACTCCAAGGCTTTGCTGCCTGAAAAACTTGACAAACGCTGGGTGGGCACCACCAACCTGCAGGTTATCCGTGAAAAATGGGAAGGAATTCAAGCCAAGCAGCGGCAAAGCGTTATTGACTGATTTTTGTTGGGTTTTTTTTTATCAAGCAAATCCCCGACCTAGAGATGTCTCTCCGCCTCCAGGCAGCTTTTAGTGCAGTCTGAATGGTTAATTATTGCCAGCAGTGCTGGAAAAGCTGCTCTGGAGCCACTTGATTCCCCTGGAAGCATCAGGCTTGTGTTTGCAGCAGAGCTGGGCACAACTTTCTATAAATTCTGCTCTCTGAATTAAACCCATCAGAATAAGGGGAGATCAACCCCCCTGCCAGACTCTCCATGAATTTTCCAAGTGGAAATGGAAAATAAAAATCACCACAGAATGAATTCCACCAAAAATAAAAAGAGACCAACCCCTCTGCCAGACTTCCCATGAATTTCCCAGGCAGGTGGAATCAAAAATCACCACAGAATGAAACCCAGCAGAATAAAAATTTGAATTTTCCAAGTGGAATCAGAAATCATCACAGAACGAAACCCACCAGAACAAAGAGAGATCAAAACCCCTGCCAGATTCTCCATGCATTTTTCATGTGGAATCAAAAATCACCACAGAATTAAACCCAGCAGAATGAAGAGAGATGAATCCCCCTGGAAGCTTCTCCATGAGTTTTCCAGGCAGGTGGAATCCAAAATCACCACAGAATGCAACCCAGCAGAATAAAAATTTGAATTTTCCAAGTGGAATCCAAAATCACCACAAAATGAAACCCAGCAGAACAATGAGAGATCAAACCCCCTGCCAGACTCTCATTGAATTTTCCAAGAGGAAATGGAATCAGAAATCACCACAGAATTAAACCCACCAGAACAAAGAGAGAGACGAACCCCCCTGGAAGCTTCTCCATGAATCTTCCGGGCAGGTGGAATCCAAAATCACCACAGAATGAAACCCACCCGAATAAAGAGAGGTCAAAACCCCTGACAGACTCTCCATGAATTTTCCAAGTGGTAATGGAATAAGAAATCACCACAGAATGAAATCCACCAAAACCAAAAAGAGACCAAGCCCCCTGCCAGACTCTCCATGAATTTTCCAGGCAGGTGGAATCCAAAATCACCGCAAAACGAAACCCAGCAGAATGAAAATTTGAATTTTCCAAGTGGATGGAATCAGAAATCACCACAGAATGAAACCCAGCAGAACAATGTGAGATCAAAACCCCTGCCAGACTCCCCATGAATTTTCCAAGTGGAAATGGAATCAGAAATCACTACAGAATCAAATGCACCAGAATAAAGAGAGAGACAAACCTCCCTGGAAGCCTCTCCATGAATTTTCCAAGCAGATGGAATCAGAAACCACCACAGACTCTCTGCAGCTCCCTCCAAAGAGAGACATCACTCCCTGCCACACACCGAGCTGAACAGATGTCCCAGCAGGCCCCATCTCACCCAAACATCCCCAAAATCAAAATAAAACCCATCAGGCCAAGCCCAGCCGCCTCCCATGTGTGCACACACCACTTTCACTTGGATTCTGCCTTTCCACATCTGCTCTCCTCTCTCCTCCCACCTCCCCTCTCCCTTTTTCCAACTGGAGAAAACCCCAATAAATTGGATTTCAATGTTGCCCCTGCCCTGGGCACTGAGGGGAAAAAGGGAGAGCCGAAAGCAGAGTGAAGTTTGGAAGGGAAGACCTAAAACCTTCCAGCATCTTAAGGGGTTTTTTAAAAAATGATCAAGAGGGATTTTTATAGGGATAGGGAGTGACAGGACAAGGGGAATGGTTTTAAACTGACCCAGGGCAGGGCTCAGTGAGATTTTGGGAAGAAATCCTTTCCTCAGAGGGTGGTGAGGCCCTGGCACAGTTTCTATTTATATTATAATTATAATATTATAATATTTCTATTATTATATTTTAATTTTATTTTTAATTTTTATTTTTAATTTTAATTTTTTTTTTATTTTCATTTTCATTTTTATTTTATTTCCCCCCCATTTCATTTGGGAAAACCCCCTGAGCCTGCTTCTTCCAGATGACGTGCAAAATAATTATTTTTATTTCCACAGCTGATATGCCCCTACCTGTATCCTCTCCACAACACAATTTTATAATAAATATTTTATTTATTCGCTGACTTTACTGCCTTAAGATGATCCTATGCATTTCCCACTAAAATCTGGATATTTCCCTAAATGTTTCCAAGCTTTTAATCTCCCAGCCTTTTAAAATCCCTGGTTCTGCCTGGGTGATTTTTTTTTTTTTTTGTTGATTACAGTAAAAGTAGAAAACTCTCTTAAATGTCAGCCTGCAAAACCCTCAGTGCTTTATCCCCAAAAAAACTCTTTTTGAAGGTCACTTAGCTCACCCCAAAGAAGAGTGGGATTAATGTCAAAATTCTTGGTTTTTAAGGGTCTGGAGAGCTGCCGCCAGTTTTATTGTTTGATGTTCCGTTGGGGACAACGATTTTGGGGTGGGTTTAATTCCTGAAGATCAGGGATGGGACCTTGAATGAGAAACATCTGCTGGAAGCTCAGCTTAGGCAGTTGTCTTGGGTTGTGGAGCCTGGATTGTGTATTCTATTTTCATCTGCTGAAAAGCAGTTGAGGAATTGTTCTCCTTTATCTGTTGTTTACTCTGGAGGGAGGGGGGCGGGTGCCTTTTGATAATGGCCCAACTGTTAAAACCGGGTAGGGCATTGTTCCTTATCTCTTTCACTGCCCGCCCTCCCTCCAGGGGAATATTTCTGCTAATGAACCGTTAAGACGCCCCTACCCTCCCCAGGGGAGTACACCCACGTTCCATTATCCTATTGTGAGATGCTCCACCCAGTGAGGGGAGCCAACCATTCCTACCTGGATAAAACTGGGACTCTGGAACAGGAAGCTCTCTTGCTTCACCCCGATTTCTGGGAGGAAGACAGGACCTCATCTCACCATCACCGGACCCCTCCTCACCATCACTGGACCCTTCTCACCCTCACTGGGCCCTTCTCACCATCCCTGGGCCCTTCTCACCATCCCTGGGCCCTTTTCTCTCAGGATCATCTCTGCTCCAACAGAACCACATCTGCCACTCCAGGAGGACTCACTGTGGGCTGCTCCCAACCCCCTGACCAACAGGGTGTCAGGTTGTAGCTCTGACTCTGTCAGGGTTTCTAGGATTGTTTATTTGTTTGCTGGTTTGGTTGGTTGGGTTTTTTTTCTACTACATTTGTATTATTGATACTCCTAGTAAAGAACTGTTACTCCTATTGCCAAATCTTTGCCTGAAAGCCCTGAATTGCAAAATTATAATTTGGCGGGCGGTGAGGGGTTTGCATTTTCTATTCTAGGGGTGGCTTCAGCTTTCCCTGGCGGATACCTGTCTTTCCAAACCAGGACAGAAGTTAAGCCCAGCTCTGTGTCCTACAAAACTCGGCCAAATCCTTTGATTTACGGTTGGGATTTCGAACCGCGCGGTGGAATTATCTGATCCAGTGTAGAGACACCAAAAAAAGAGAGAAAAAAAGTCAAAGCTTTGGAGTCCCCACATCAAAGAAACTTAAATATTTCTACTTACAATTCTGACCAAGCCTCTGCTGCTTGATTGTTGTTGGGAGGGTTTCCAAAATTTCCTTTAAAAACTGACAGAATGTGAATTAATGACCACAAGAACCACCTTGCAGTCACTTCTCCGCAAGGGTTTTACCATCCATGAAGCAATTTCACCTTTATTTCATTCACTTGCTATTTCAGTGAAGAGAAACTCCCCAGTTTTGAAGATTTAAGGTCTAACCAGAGAGTGAAAGTTGAGTTTTGGGGCTTTGTAGGGAGCAAAAGTTGAATAATCAGGGCTGCTACTCTACAGAAAACGCTGCAGGATTTAATTGCAGTTAATTAACCTGAAATAACTGACGTTTTTATGTATTAATGCAAATTGTCAGGCATGATTTCACTGTATTTATTTTAAATTCTGTGCTTAATGTACCCATATTTTCCTGCTAAAACCTGGAGTGCCACAGTTTAATCCATGGGAATTTTTTATTCCTGGCATCCAAAACCACCCAGATTTTTCGTTCCCCTGCTTTTTTCAAATACTTCCTCTTTTTGCCTCCATCAAAATATATTTCAGTGTGAAAATATATTTTGGGTCCTCACAGAAAATTAAGAAATTGGGGGGATTTTTTTGCAGAGGAAAAAATAACAGAAGTAAAAGAATAAATAACTGGAGCAAAAAAATATTGGGGGGAATTAAAAGAAACACTATTCTGGAATTATTCAAAATAAAAAATCTCTGCCCAAGCCTTCAAAAAAAATTCGGGAATTCTTTGATCAGAGCAGTAGAAAAACGCTGATAGCAGCAGGAAAAATAAAAAATCAGACAAAGTCCTTCTAATTTCGACTTCAAATTCCTGGAAGTTTTCCACTATCAATCCAAATTTTCCTGTTTGAATCCCTGGGGCATTTTAAGGATAATTAATGGTCCCAAAGCGTAAAACATTCCCTATATTCCTGTACATTTGGTGAACTGTAATATTTATAATCTTGCAATATAAATATATTATTAAATATATATATAATGTATATTATTTATATTATTTATATTAAATATAAAAAAATATTTTTGCAAATTGAAGCAGTTTAGGGCTTGTGATTGCCTCAGTTTACCAAGCTGACTTTGCCAATTATCTGCACCCAGGAATTGAAATGGTACTGATAATGAAAATGAAAATGATAATGTCAATAATAATGATGAAAAAGGAAAAGGAAAAGAAAAAAGGAAAAGGAAAGGAAAAAGGAAAAGAAAAAGAAAAAGAAAAAGAAAAAGAAAAAGAAAAAGAAAAAGAAAAAGAAAAAGAAAAAGAAAAAGAAAAAGAAAAAGAAAAAGAAAAAGAATTTAATAAAGATTTTGTAGAGGTCACATGGCCTCCTTGGACACCTCCAGGAATGGGCACTCCAAACCTCCCTGGGCAGCTCTTCCCAAGGCCTGAGCACCCTTTCCATGGGGAAATTTTTCCTGATATCCAAAATAAACCACCCCTGGCCCAGCTTGAGGCCGTTCCCTCTTGTCCTGTCCCTCGTTCCCAGAGTCTGACCCCATAACTGGGAATAACCATAAATTTTTGGAATGGGACATCCCAGGGTGCCCCTGACTTCTCCCTACAACCTGCCAGGGAATTTATGCTCTTCACCTTAAAAAAACTCCCAAATTCTTCCTCAGATGAGGCTGCTCCTATTTAGGTGCCTCCAAATCCTCCAGGATCAACAAAATTCCTTGGGATGAAAAGAACGACATTAAAAAAATTAATTTGGGGTATTCTCCTAAAATAGGGGTCAAGGGATCTTTCAGTTTGCAGAAAGAGGTTTGGAAACCCCACTTTTTTGGGGCTAAGCTTTTCCTTGGATTGCACCTTTGGGGGACATGAAGCAACACCAAATTTGCATAAAATTTGCATATAGGAAGAAGCAAAACTGGGCAAAATTTGAACTTACAGTGGGAGTTTGGGGACAAGATTACAAGTAAAGATGCACTTCTAGCACTGCCAACTTTTCTTTTAATTTATTCATTCACAGTGCAGAGCCAGCAGGGCCCCCCTGAGGAAAAGGAAAAGGAAAAGGAAAAGGAAAAGGAAAAGGAAAAGGAAAGGGAAAAGGAAAAGGAAAGGGAAAATGAAAAGAAAAGGAAAGGAAAAAGGAAAAAGGAAAAAGGAAAAAGGAAAAAGGAAAAAGGAAAAAGGAAAAGGGAAAAGGAAAAAGGGAAAAGGAAAAGGGAAAGGAAAAAGGAAAAAGGAAAAAGGACTCAGCTTCAGGCTGAGCCCCTTTCCCAGCTCCCTCAGAGCTCTCCAGCCCCACTCCTATCCCTGCTCGCTCCCTTCCCAGTCATTCCAGCAGCGTGGCCTGGGAGGGCAGTACAGGGAATTTGGGATGAGGAACTCAGTGCTGCTGAGCTTTTCCCTCAGGATTTGCTCTCCTGGCTCTGCTTCCCTCCGTCTCCCAGTGCCATTCCAGTGTCACAGCCCTGTGGGACGATGAACCAGCTCAGGACCTCTCCCTCTTTCCTTTTTTAAATTCTTTTCCCTTCTTTTTTTTATTTCTAAAAAATGTTCTGGTTTAGAAGCTCCTGATGCTTGGAAAGGCATTGCCAGGTGAAACAGCACAGAGCACCCGAGCCCAGCCCTTTATGTGAACATTTGATCCTGACATCAAAGCCTTGCTCTGACACCCAATCCCACTGCTCCACCTGAGCTTCCCAGTCTGGATTCTCTCCCCTTTTCCCTACTTTTTTTCTCCTCCCTTTGCATCACTTAAAAATGCTCTACTCAAGGCATAAGTTGGGGGTTTTTTCTCCTTTTTCCTTTTAAAATGACTGTTCACCCTCCCATAAATCTATATATTTATATATCTATTTATATATCTATTTATATATTTATTAAATATATTTATTAAATTTATTTATATATGTTTATATTTTATATTTATTTATTATATTATTTATTATATAATTATTTGTTAATATTTATCTATTTATATATCTATTTATTTAATTTATAACACTGTATAGATTAATATTAATTTTTGTATACATCTATATCTATACCTATACCTATATCTGTATATATCTGTATCTCTTTTATATCTATTTATATCTCTTTATAGATTTATATTTGCTTTTATATCTATATTTATTTATTCTATATGTTTATATCTGTACCTATGTCTACATATCTACATATTTACACTTATATTTATATTTACATTTGCATCTATATATTTATATCGATTTATCTATATCTGTGTATGTCCAATGCCAACCTCCCTTGTCCAGGTTACCTGGGAAAATCAGGACAAGAAGCTGGATAAGGCACACCAGCATCACCCAAACCCTGTCCCCAAGGGCCACATCCAGACTCCTCTGGGACAATTCCAGGGACTCCAAACCTCCCTGGGCAGCTCATCCCAAGGCCTGACCACTCTGCCAGGGAAATTTCCTTTCCCAATCTCCAACCTGAGCCTGCCCTGGTGCAATTTGAGGCCATTTCCTCTCCTCCTTTCCCTGCCCCTCCTGGCAGGGAGTTGTGCAGAGCCACAAGGGCCCCCCTGAGCCTCCTTTTCTCCAGGCTCAGCCCCTTTCCCAGCTCCTTCATGTTCTCCAGACCCTTCCCCACAGCGTGGTGGGAGATGCCCTCCAGAGGTTCCATCCTAAACAAAACAAAATCCCAGTGCAGACCGATCCCCCTCTGCCCTGGAGCAGGCACTGAGGGGGATGCAAAGCTGCATTTCCAAGACAGAGCCAGTTCTGCCCTCAGGATCATTTAAGGGAGCTGGAAGTGGATCCCTGCTGCCCCAGGAGCTGAGCACGGTGCCACCACCTCTCCCTCAGCCCCTGGCTACAAAACTGGCCCTTAAAAAAGACCAATCCGTCTTTTTTCTTGAGGGAATTCACCTTCTGGATGAGCACTTGGAGGGTTTGGAGCCCTTTGCTGGCACTTCCTGAGGTGGAACTTCCCCCGCTTGCCCCATCTTCAACCCCAAAGGCTGCCAAGCTCGTTGGCCACCTCGAAAATAACACGACCTGACTTAAATGGAGGGCTGGTGGGAAAACATTAGGGATGTGCTGCATCTTCAGGAATTAAAAACCACCCTGGCAACTGCTGGGAAGGGAAAGGTCATTCCCATCCAGCTGAAATCCCTGAAGAACCTCAAGGCCGCTGCTGATGGAGGAGCGTTAATGACCATGCAAAGATGTGGTCAGGGCTGACCACCAGCCCTCAGCCCCGCCTGGGAAGTTATCGACGGCTTTATTGCTTCTTCTTGTCGTGGTTAGCAAATGAAAAGCCTTTCCTTCATCAAGTAATTGCATTAAAGCAACTGCTGGGAATGTTTGGCTGCTCTTGTTTCATGGGCCCCCAAAGTGGAGTGGGTTTGAGATTTGTCACCTGTCAGGAGCTGTTTGGGTCACATTTCTTTTTGGAGTAAAAGGATTTTTGTTGCTGCTGCTGCTCCTGCCCTCGCAAGTGAAAGTTGGGGGTTTGGAGTCACTTGGTAAATTCAGGCCAGGGAAAAGGCCGGGTGGTGCTTGGAAGGGAGAGGAAGGCCAGGGAAGGGGATTCAAGGAGAATGAAACACTAAACCAGGAGAAAAGCAAGCAAAGAGACTTCTGGGGAGAATGAAGCCCTAACCAGTGAATCTGGAGCAATAAAAATGAATTTTAAAAAATAATAATATTACGAAAACAACCCCAACAACATCAAGTGGTTATAACTGAAGCCATAAAATTCCTGGGAGATTTTGGACAGCAAGGAAATTCCTTTTCCTTTTCCTTTTCCTTTTCCTTTTCCTTTTCCTTTTCCTTTTCCTTTTCCTTTTCCTTTTCCTTTTCCTTTTCCTTTTCCCCTCTCCTTCTCCTTTCCCCTTCTCCTTCTCCTTCTCCTTCTCCTTCTCCTTCTCCTTCTTCCCCCTTCCATTCCCACTGGCTGTGATGGGATATGAAATAATTACAACAAAACCAGGAACAGGAACAGCTTTGGGTATAAACCAGGCTCCAACAAAGACAGGGAATGTCCAGGACACAGGAAAACCCCATCCACATCCAGAGGTTGGCCAGTGGATCCACACAGCTGCCGCAGCAGGACAGTGACAATATTTAAACTCAGTGTTTAAACCTACAAAAAACACCAATTCACCACAAAAAGTCCCAGGAGCTGAGCCTTGTCCTGCCTGCCAAAAATCCAAATCACCCCGCTGAGAATCCCTGCTCGTGTTCTCACCTCGCTGTAAGAGTTTGTTTAATTCTTCTCCAAACAAACAAACAAACAAATTAAATAATATTTTGGTGACAACTAAAAATGACTCTGAGCCCTTTCCTTATAATTTTTCTCTCATATTTAATGAACTGCAAAGCTGAATACTCTCCCTGAGTTCCCTTTTCAGTATTTTGAGGGTGTCTGGCAGCTCTTCCACTTCATTTTTCTGCTCGTGTGTTCCACGCTCCGATGTTTTCTCCTGTGAAATTGCCCAGCTGCTGGAATGTCCCTTCTCCAGCCCAAAACGCAGAATTAAGTGTTTAAAGCTGAACTTGGAATGCCTGGGGAAAATGTAACTGCTAAAAATAATATCCCCTTCCAATACATTTGATTCAGGATGGGTTTGCCACGGCGTTTTCCTTTGATTTGTGGGATTTATTTCTTTTTTTTTTAGCAGCTAAATTTCCGTTGTGATCAAGGAATTCTTTAGGGATTCCTAATCAAGCAGCCAATTTTGTTTATACATATTTCAGTTGGGCAACTCCTCCCATAAATACACCAAAAATGCAGTTTTGAGAGCAGGAACAGCTAAAACCCTAAAATCTCTCCTGGAAAATAGGAAAAATTGGGATTTCCTGGTTGTAGCCATGCCCATAGTCATTATTTGAGGAGAAACCTACTTTGGTTCTTCTCCAAACATCAAATCTGTTTCCTGCCTTGATGAGAATTCCCAAATTCCCAGCGGGGAGATGTGGAAGAAAGGCAAGAGGGGAATTTTGTAGGAAAACTGAGCATTTCATTTCTACAGCTCTGGGCTTTTTTAAACTGCATCATCTGCTTTTGGAAAATCGGAATTTCGGGATGGGATTCAGGCAAGATCACGGAGCCATCCAGAGTGTCATTCCACTCATCACAGAATGAATGCTCCTGGATATTCCTGGAAGAAAACCAAAGTGCTCCCAAAAAAAAAACCTCCCTCAGATGAGGGAGTGCTCAGGACTCTCCTTTTTATATTACAGAGACATTGGTTTGCAAGGAAACTCCAATAATTTGTGTATTCCCGGGAGTCCAAACCTCTGGTGTGGTTAAAAATAGCATGAAAGGCATTCCTAGAGGGGGAGGAAAAAAAATTAAAAAAAAAAAAAGATTCCTGGATGATTTTTGTTTGGAAGGAGGTGATGATTGTGGGGAATGTTTACCCCACATTCCAGGTTTTTGCAAAAGAAATTCCTGAGGAAAAATATTCCAGAATTCACTGACAGGGAAGCACAGCAGGGTGACAGGCAGGCAAGGATTTGAGGGGAGTTGAGGGGGGGGAAAAAAGATGAAATTCCATAAGCCCAGCCCCACTGCTAACAGCTGATCCCAGCTCCTTCCCCGGCCAGGAGGAGAGAGAGCCAAGATGAAAAGAGGAAACCTCGGAAAAAGGAAATGAAAAGAGCTTTATTAGCGAGGTTCTTCTCCTGCCTGACCCAATTATCAGATTTTGCATTTAACTTTAAGACAGCAGATCAAACAACGAGAGCCACTTTGTACTCGTGCCAGGAGCCCAGATGAGATCTCTCAGGGACTCTCCTGCATGCCAGGAATAAGAAACTCTGCCTCTCCCCAAGTTTTTTGGGTTTTCTTTTTTTTTTTTTTTTTGTCTGCATATGGTGCAAGGAGCAGAAAAAACAGCCCAGTTCAGGACTGGCTGGATGAAGGGCAGGATTTATGGCACTTTATCAGCTGGGCTGGGAGGGGGAAGAAGGAGGAAGAGGAAAATCTAATTATAAGTTTCCCCAAATAAGCTAAAAGGAATTGCAGGCGAGTCCAAAGGTTGGTGTCACGCTAAGGCAGCGAGAGGAGGGAGAGGTTTGGGATGCTCAGCTCCAAATCTGCTGGGGATATTTGGGGAGGGTTTTTTTGGGTTGGGGATAAAAATTCACCTCAAACATCTCCGAGGTGAGCCACAGCAGATTCTGAGACACCTTCCAACCCTCCAGGCTGGGGGTGCTTAGATCTTGAAATCACAGAACGAACGCTCTGGAGAGGAGATATGATCAGATCAAATCAGATGAGATTGAAAGGAAAAAAATAATGAAATTTCTGCAAATTGAGTGTGACCACAACCAACTGGACTGAGATGAAATGAGGTGCAGTGAAAAGGACAAAAACTTGACAAAATTGTTCCCCTTGAAATCCCAAATTCAGGCCAGAAAGAAGAATCTCTGCAAGAGATCCTCTCTCTCTCTCTGTCTGGGTTGCAGCGTTCCAACCTGGGGGGTTTTAGGGTGGGATTTGGGATTGAATGAGACTGGAGATGCCCTGAGAGGGTTTTCCTTCCCCTCATCTTTGCACACCACTGGAACCCCCTCTACCTTTGCCCGTGAGTGGAGAACTCGTTTGTGGGCCATAAAAATAATCTGGGGTTGCTTTCACTTGTGCAAATAAAAGCAAAGAACAGCAAAGATCTGGGAGTTAATGGGGCCTGAGCACAACCCTTTAAACAAAACCAGAGACAAATTTTCTGGGAGAGTTCAAACTCGGCTTTTCCACAGAAGAGCTTCCTCCCTCACCTTCTGCAAGAGATGCTCTGGCTTTTAACACCTGCACTCGTTTTCCCAGCTGGCTGTGACCCTTTGGCACGTTTATTCCTGAAGTATTTTAGGGTTTTGATGCATTTCATCACCACCTGCCTTCCTGCCTGCTCTTCCAGCCTTGTTTTCAGGAGACAACTGCAATCCTGCATTTATTATCCCCTTTGGGCCCAAGCCACTTCTAATGGACTTCATTATTCTCCACCACATTCCTCAGGAGGAAACATCCAGCCCAGACTTGGCTGCCTCGCTCCTAAACTTCTTCCACAGGGAGCTTTTTTTGGAAAAGGAGGCCAGGGCTTTTTATCCTCCTGTTTTCCTACCTATTTTCACCGCAGCTCAAATCTATTTTTGCTTTTCCCTGTCGTCATTCAGCAACAAACACGAGCAGACCCTTCTTGCTTTTCTCATTTCCCTTTACACAAATATTTAGGCAGGACCTAAATATCCTGCCCCATCCAGATGTGAGGCAGCCACTTGTGATCCAGATGTTTTTGCATCCCGTTTTCTCCTCCTCTTGGGGACCAGAAAAGCCTCAGCAAGTGTAGAAAAAAATATGTAAGAGAGATGTCTATAAAATCAGAAATACAGGGAGGAAAGTGAGGGCGAATATTATTCACTCGAGAGCAAAAAACTGCCAGGCAACTTTTCTGAACTGACTTTTTCACACAGTTTTTAATTAAAACCTGGAATTTTTTTTTGCCACAGGAGGCTGCAGAGGCCAAACTGGAAATGAATCCAAAGAAGTTTAGACACGTTCACAACGACCCTGTTGGAGGAAGCCACGGAAGCAAAGCTCTGCTGCTGTCTAGAAGAATTGATAAGCAATTCTCAGCCCCCAAAATCCCAATTCCAAGTCCAGGTTCTCCTGACCATCACACAAGACAAGGGATTCTTTGGTGTCACAGGATTTTTTTTGACAAGGAAGGGACAAACCAGACGGGATGGAGAGGACAAAACAACTTCTCATGCAGCAGCAAAGCTCTAAAGAACATTCCTGCTCTCCAGCTCAGAGGCTGAGCTTGGCCAGGGAGGGAGAACCTTGGTTTTCCTTTCAGGAATCCCAAATTCTGCCTTTTCCATGGACCCTCTCCTTGCTGGAACAAAGCCATCATCAGGTGGCTGCTGGGAAAACCCTGAGCTGAATGAGTGGGGAGAAGTTTGTTCTTCCATCTGGAAGGGGAGATCTCTGCAGCTGACATTCCCAGCTCCATTCCCTTCCCCCCTGGAAGCAGTGCTGGGGGAAGCTGTGGCAGGTGAGCACAACAATCCCACCCCCTAAAACCACCACCAACACCAGCTCTACACGGCCTGGGAGCTGTTGTTCCCTGGAAAGCTCCGGTGATGCCATGCTCCCACCCCACAGGGCTCCTCCTTCCCTGTCAGGATGAGTGGCTTTAATAATTAACGTTTAATTAGCAGTCTGAATTAGAAACCTGTGCTCTTAATCTGGTCCCAACCTGCTCCATTTTCTTCCCACCTCGTCCATAACGGCACCAACACCGACACGGGGCTGGGAGGGAATAATCTTTCTTGGAAAATGGGAATCATTTTTCTTTGGCTCATCCACGACAGCTCCTTGTGTTGCAGCGTTTTGTGTTTCTTGGTGAAATCCATTGTTTGCTCTCTTTTTTCCCTTTTTTTCCCCCCCCTCCTTTTTTTTTTTTTTTCCCTAAGCCACGTTGGAATAAGGAAACACAAATATATAAAAAGCAGCTGTTGAAATGTAATTAAAGAACAGACGGGGCCCAGTGCCAGGCCTGCTGAGGGAAAGGAGAGCCTGAAGCCTCCTCTGGGCACGCCCCAGCTACTGGAAGCAATTCCTGATCGTGGAGGGGGAGCAGACAAAGGAGCACCCAGAGGGGGAGCACACAAAGGCAGGTTCAGAGTGGGAGCAGGGAAAGGGAGATCCAGAATGGGAATAGACAAGAGAGAGAGCCAGAGGGGGAGCAGACAAAGATCCAGAGTGGGAACAAAGAAAAAGCCAGAGTGGGAACAAAGACCCAGAGTGGGAACAAAGACAGATCCAGAGTGGGAACAAAGACCCAGAGTGGGAACAAAGACAGATCCAGAGTGGGAACAAAGACCCAGAGTGGGAACAAAGACAGATCCAGAGTGGGAACAAAGACAGATCCAGAATGGGAATGGACAAAGATCCAGAGTGGGAACAAAGATCCAGAATAGGAGCAGACAAAGATCCTGAGTGGGAACAAAGAAAAAGCCAGAGTGGAGACAAAAACAGATCCAGAGGAGGAACAGACAAAGATCCAGAGTGGGAACAAAGATCCAGAATAGGAGCAGACAAAGATCCAGAGTGGGAACAAAGAAAAAGCCAGAGTGGAAACAAAGACAGATCCAGAGGGCAAACAGACAAAGATCCAGAATGGGAACAAAGATCCAGAGTGGAAACAAAGACGGATCCAGAGTGGGAACGAAGATCCAGAAAGGGAGAAAAGAAAGATCCTGAGTGGGAACAAAGAAAAAGCCAGAGTGGAAACAAAAACAGATCCAGAGGGGGAATGGACAAAGATCCAGAATGGGAACAAAGATCCAGAATGGGAACAAAGACAGATCCAGAGTGGGAATAGACAAGAGAGAGAGATCCAGAATGGGAACAGACAAAGATCCTGAGTGGGAACAAAGGCAAACCAGAGTAGGAACAAAGACAGATCCAGAGTGAGAAGAGAAAAAGGCAAATCCAAAGTGGGAGCAGAGAAAAGCAGATCCAGGGTGGGAGCAAATAAAAAGCCAGAGTGGAAACAAAGACAGATCCAGAGAGGGAACAGACAAAGGCGGATCCAGAGTGGGAACAGAGAAAAGATAGCGAGTGGGAACAAAATGAGGTCCAGAGTGGGAATAGACAAAGGTAAATCCAGAGTGGGAATAAACAAAGACAGATCTAGAATGGGAATAAAGACAGATCCTGAATGGGAACAAAGGCAAATCCAGATTGGGAGCAGAGAAAAGCAGATCCAGGGTGGGAGCAAAGGCAGATCCGGAGTGGGAACAAAGATCCAGAAGGGGAACAGACAAAGGCAAAACCAGAGTGGGATTAGAGGCAGATCAGAGTGGGAATAGAGGCAGATCCAAAATGGGAACAAAGACAGATCCCAAATGGGAATAAGGGCAAATCCAAAGTGGAAACAAAGATAAGTCCAGAATGGGAACAAAGACAGATCCAGAGTGGGAATAGACAAAGGAAAATCCAGAATGGGAACAGACAAAGGCAGATCCAGAGTGGGAGCAGAGAAAAACAGATCCAGAGTGGGAGCAAAGACAAGTCCAGAGTGGGAACAGAAAAAGGCAAATCCAGAGTGGGAACAGACAGAGGCAGATCCACAGTGTGCATCACTCCTGCCATGTGGCTTCTTCAGTTGGATCAAAGGAGAAGTAAATTATATTTTCATTCCTACTAAACAAAGCTGTTTTCTTCCAAACCAAATGTTGATGAATTGGTTGCATAAAGGAAGCCCGAGCCTGCCCTCTCTGTGCTGTTGGATATTTCACAGGGATTCCAAGAGCTGCAGAGAGCAAAGCTCTTCTGAACCACAGGGGAATGCCCTGTGGTGTCTGGAGAGATAAGGAGAGCTGGAATTTTCTTGTGTTCCAACCCCTGTTCTTGCGTGATTTAGCACAGCAATGTTCTTTCATGATAAATGATGGAATGGTTGGGTTGGAAGGGAGCTTCAAATCACCCAGTGCCACCCCTGCCATGGCAGGGACACCTCCCACTGTCCCAGGCTGCTCCCAGCCCCAGTGTCCAACCTGGCCTTGGGCACTGCCAGGGATCCAGGGGCAGCCACAGCTGCTCTGGGCACCCTGTGCCAGGGCCTGCCCACCCTGCCAGGGAAGGATTTTTTCCCAACATCCCACCTAAACTTGTCATTTTTTCAGTTTGAAGCCATTCCCTGGCTCCTGTCCCTCCAGCCCTTGGCAATTGTCTCTCTCCAGGTTTCCTGAGGCTCCTTCAGGCCCTGCAAGGCCACCCTGAGCTCAGCCCAAAGCTTCTCCTCTCCAGGCTGAACAATCCCAGCTCTGCCAGCCTTTCCTCCCAGCAGAGCTGCTCCATCCCTCTGCTCATCCTGCTGCCTCCTCTGGGCTCTCTCCCTGTGCAGCCTTGTTGAACCTCATGAGATCCCCACTTCCCGAGCTTGTCCCTCTGGATGTCCCCACCCTTCAGCAGTGTCACCACAACTCTCACCTCAGTGCTGGTCCAGCCCATGAAAATGGCTGAAAATTTCCATTTTACTTCTCTAAATATATCCCCCAAGCTGCCTGCAAAACAATTTTCTGCAAGAATCCCAAATCCTGCCGTGGCCAAACCAAACCAGTGGTGAGGAAAAGCCAAGGCTGAAGCATTTCCAGGTGGTTTTGCCTTCCCAGTGGTGCCACACACTTTCTTGTATGTGAAAAAACACCACCTGGACATTTATTTCTTGAGAGATGCTCTATTTCCCCCTCACTTGCTGCCTATCCCAAAGTTTTGGCTCCTCCAGCCAATGCCCTAAACTTGAAAAGGCCAAAAAATTTTTAAAAACAAGGAGTATTCTGGAAAAAAAATCCACAAACCTCCAAAAAAAAGCAGAGCTGATATAGAAAATGAAGCAATCTGGGATTTTATTTCTGGTTCATGTTGTCTTCCAAGCTCACCTCTAACATGCCAGAGGGAACAGTTTTTCTCCTGATTGATGGAAATTTAAGTCTCCTCATAGGAAGGGTTTCCCTTCCAGAGAATGAAAACTTTAGGAAAAAAAAAAGTATCAGACAACACAAAGCTGTGCCAAAGAACAGAATTTTCCAAAGATTTGGCTGCAGTAATCACTTTGTTTTACAGGGCAAAATCTGTGCTGAGGAGAAAAGACGAAGATGTGGAAAATGCAGAAGCTGGATTTGGTTTTAAGAGACAATTTTATCTGCAGGGTTGGAAATCCAGGATTATCCACGTGCTGATAGGTGAAGTTGCAAAAATAAAGAGGAATGAGGGAATAAAGCAGAAATTTCAGGATTAAACTGAGCCTGGAAGTTAAACAAGAGGATGTGGGTGTCATCAGAGAGGTGAAAAGTGAATTTTGGTGGGAAACACCACCAATTTATCTTCCTAATTTTAGTGGAAGTGTCCCTGCCCGTGGCAGGGGTTGGAATGGGACGAGCTTTAAGGTCCCTCCCAACCCAAACTATTCTGAGGGGACTTTTTTACACCAAGCCTAAATTTTGCTGCCTTGGCACCTTGAGATGACCTCCTGGAATTCAGGGAGGGAAATGGGAACCTGCTCCCCTTAGCCTGCTGCTCCTGGACTGAAAAAAATTGGGAAATTTTGGGTCTGTCTCTCTCCAGACTCCTCCTGAAGGGATAAACCCCCAAAATTCCTTCCCAGCCCTTATTAACTGACGTGAGAATGTGTGAAAATGGATTTGTTCAGACTTCTACCCACGTTTTTTCTTGTTTGATGTGAATTCCCAGTAAATCTTGGAGCGTTCTGCAAACAAAGCCCGTTATCCATTATCTCTACTCCACACATGGGAGATGGAGTTGGAGGAAGGGGAATCTTATCAGCTCAGAGTTAACCCCTGGCTGATTAAACCCAGCCTATCTGCGAGTCCAACAGCAGCAGAACCCCCCTGGAGTGGGTTTTGAGGGATGTGACCTTGGCAGGCAAGAGAAGAAAATCATTTTGGGTTTCTCCTGCGAGGCTGAGCTCTCTGTCCCGCTTAAGAACAAGCCTGACTCTCTTAAGCTGAGTTGTCCTCTTGACTTCTGCAGGACAAAATAATCAGCTGAAAGTTAAACCAGTGCTTGAATTTGTGCTTTTGTAGGGCTGAGCCCTTCTGAGTCACCAAAACACCCCTGCAGCCCCACAAATGGAGATAAACCCACGTCAAACCAAGACAAACCCACTCCCAACGCCGGCTGGAGGGACCCGTGGGATCCCTGAAGGAACAAACCAACCCCAAAATCAATGAAATCCTGGAAATTTTTTTTGCCACAGGAGGCTGCAGAGGCCAAACTGGAAATGAATCCAAAGAAGTTTAGACTTGTTCACAACAACCCTGTTGGAGGAAGCCATGGAAGAGCAAAGCTCTGCTGCTGTCTAGAAGAATTGATAAGCAATTCCAAGTCCCCAAAATCCCAATTCCAGGTCCAGGTTCTCCTGACCATCATACAAGTCAAGGGATTCTTTGGTGTCACAGGATTATTTTGACAAGGAAGGGATAAACCAGATGGAGAGGACAAAACAACAATTAATTTGTTAGTTGTTAATTAATCATGTGCAGGGTTGGAAGTCCAGGATTATCCATGTGCTGACAGTTGAAGTCACAAAAACAAAGAGGAATGAGGGAATGTAGCAGAAATTTCAGGATTAAATGGAGCCTAAAAGTTAAACAGTCCCACTCAGAGGCCACAAAATCCAAAATAATTTCATACCAGAAGTGCTGCCCTCCCTCAAAGGCAGAGCAGAGCTGGAAGCACCAGGAAAAGCAGGAATTACGGAGGAATTAAGAGAGCTCCGCTCTTTCCGAGGGTTTGGAGCTCCTGGTTGTTTGTGCCAGAGACACGGGGCTTAAATTAAATTTCTTCCGGCCCAGATGTGCTGGGAGGGGGAGAAGGAGGCAGGAAACTCAGCTTTTCCAACACATTTATTTAGTCCAGACATCATCCACCCCCTGGGCAGGGGTTGGAGAGGCAGGTGAGGACACGGTGGCACAATCACTGCCCAGAGCCACCAGCACCTCGGGGACACCACTGGTGACCACTGGCCTGGCACCAACCTCTGGAGGATCCAAGATTCCCTCTGGGAATTCTTATCCAGATGCAATTCCCTCCTGAGCACGGGAGGACACCGGGCTGGGGTCATGGGATCTGTTAAACCCCAAATCCAAATTAAATCCAACACTTCTCCAGTCTGGGGAAGGGATGGGATTGTGGGTTGGAGCTCTGGGGTCATGGGTTCTGGCGTCATGGGTTCTGTTAAACCCCAAATCCAAATTAAATGTTCCCCATCCTGGCACTTACTCCAGTCTGGGGCAGGGATGGGAGAGGGAGCAGATCCTGCAGGATCCACATTTCATGGCTTCTCCATCCCTGGGAACATCCCAGCACAGGTGGGACAGGACACAAATCAACCTGGGATAGTGGAGGGCGTTCCTGCCCATGGCAGGGGGTGGAACAAAACCACCCTCAGTCTCCCTTCCAACCCAAACCACTCTGTAATTCCATGATCCAGGCCCTGGAGCCAGCTGGACTGCTCGGCTGGGCTGGAATTCCACTCTGATGGAGCCCAGACCAGGCTCTGCTGCAGCAGCAGCAAGTGCTGACACCATCAGCTGCCACTGAGATAATTGGATTTTCTCTCCTGACTGCCTGGCTGCTCCTAACGAGGCTCACATGGGATGCAGCCGGGAGAGAGAGGGTTCCAGATTCAATTTCGATGTTGCAGAGTGGCAGAGCCTTAAATTTTGGATATTCCCAGCACCAGGCTGAGGAATATCCACGGAATAAACCAGTCTGGGTTAGCAAGGGAGGAAAGGGGTGCTTTGACAGCACTGATGAATCTTTCCTTACCAACACTGTGGGGGGTTTTTTTGTGACAAAATGATGCTGCCAGCCAGCAGATTTGGGGTGGAAAAAGCTGAGGAGGAGCCTTTTGGGCAGCACTCATTGAAAAGAGGGGAAAAAATAATGCAGGAAGAGGAGGAAGAAGCCAGAAGAGAGGAAGGATTTCCTCATAGCTTTGTAGCAGCAGAGTTTATTTGCTCTGCTACCTGAGCACAAGCAAGCTCTGTGTGCTGCAGCCCGTGGAAAGATTCCTGCAGGGATCCATGCAGGGGGAGAGGTTGGAAAAGAGTCAATTTGATGTGCAGAGTTGGAAATCCAGGATTACCCACGTGCTGATAGGTGAAGTCGCAAACACTGAAGAGGAATGAGGGAATAAAGCAGAAATTTCAGGATTAAACGGAGCCTGGAAGTTAAACAAGAGGATGTTGGTGTCATCAGAAAGGTGAAAAGTGAATTTTGGTGGGAAACACCGACAATTTATCGGTGTCAGCTGATCACAGCCCTCATCTGGGAAATGGGAAAACCAGGAACCCCAAATTTGGAACCAAATTTGGGTCCTTTTATACACATAAATATATAAAATATTTTGATGGGCACGTGGATTTCTCCTCCTGTCCCTGTCACACGAAGAAGGAGCTTCCCAAGCTGTGTGAAATCCCCAGATCTGTGTCCTGTTATTTTTTTCTCCCTGCTTTCCCTCAGGGAAAATGGGATCAGTGCTGTCAGATGGGGAAAAACGGCAGGGAATTCCCACTCCTTTGCTTAGAAAGAAGTGACTCCAAACCAGATTTGGGGGCCCTGATGGGCTGAGGATGTGCTGGGTGAGGAAAAGCTGAAATTTGAAAAATGCAGTTTTCTGCTGCCCTCACTGCTCCTGTTTGCCAGAAACTCGGGGTTTTGTTTTTGCTGGAATGTTGCTCTTGACTTAATCATGGAATGGTTTGGGGTGCAAAAGTCCTTAATGATAATCTAATTCCAAGCCCCTGCTGTGGCAGGTGGGAGAAGCAGGAGAAAGGTGGAGGGGACACACCTTGGGAAATCCATTTTTCTGGATTTAGGACGGATGGGATTCATCCTGAAGGATCAACCAACAGCAGCTAAACCAGGCTTAAAGGCATCACTGCCACAAAATCCCCCTGGATGCTCCACTAGAGCAGAGTGACCCTCCCTGCTCCTCCTGGAGGCTCTGGAATTCCATCCCTGCCAGCCTGGCAGGATTTGTTTAGTCCGGGGCTGGCTCCTGCTGAGGCAGGGCCGGGTCAGGCACAGTCAGGCCTTTGTTCAGGCAGCCACCGCCTAAAGCTGGAATTAAACCCTAAATTAAATAAGTTTAGTCTGCTCCACAGCCACGTGTCCCCTGTGTTTTCAGAGGGCAGGGCTGGACAGCAGCCCCTGCTGGGATATCCCAAAGGAAAGAGGGGAAAAAACAACACAAAACCCCCAAACTGGCAGCACTGAAACCAACCCTCACCTAAAACTGCTCTTAAATTTTGAGAGGGTGGTGGGGAAAGCTGCAGGTTGTGGTTTGGCTGATGAGGTTTGAGGTTATTTTCCCGGGAAATGAGCACATCCAGCTTCCTTGCAGCAGGGGTGAGGCTGCTCAGACAGACCCCCCAGGCCCCAATCCCTTCCCAAGCTCCAATCCCTCTCCCCCCTTCCAGTCAGGAGCTGGAAATCCTGAGCTTTGTCAGGCTGATTTGATGTTGTGCCCTGGATTGGCATGGATGGAAATGTTTATTTTGGGTTGTGGCACCTCAGGTTGGGAGCTGACTCCTTCCAAAACCATCCCTGGGCCTGGCTGGGCTGGGGGATTGCCTCTGGAAATTCCCGTGCTGGAGCAGGGAATTCCCACTCCTTTGCTTAGAAAGAAGTGAATCCAAACCAGATTTGGGGGCCCTGATGGGCTGAGGATGTGCCGGGTGAGGAAAAGCTGAAATCTGAAAAATGCAGTTTTCTGCTGCCCTCACTGCTCCTGTTTGCCAGAAACTCGGGGTTTTGTTTTTGCTGGAATGTTGCTCTTGATTTAATCATGGAATGGTTTGGGGTGCAAAAATCCTTAATGATAATCTAATTCCATGGGCAGGGACACCTCCCACTGTCCCAGGCTGCTCCCAGCCCCAGTGTCCAACCTGGCCTTGGGCACTGCCAGGGATCCAGGGGCAGCCACAGCTGCTCTGGGAATTCCATCCCAGCCCCTCCTGGCCTTCCCAGGGAACAATTCCTGCCCAAGATCCCACCCAGCTCTGCCATCTTCCATCTCAAAATTATTCCCCCTTTCTCTATCACTCCATTCCCTTCTCTAAAATCCCTCTCCAGACTTCTTATAAGCCTCCATTATGTTTTGGAATCTTCCCACCACACTTTGAAATTTTTGTTTTCCAGCTTTTTATTTTACTTGTTTGCAATCAGCGACAGGGGAAGAGTCTCTTCAGCCCTTCCTGAAGGTTTTTCTGGGTCATTTCTTAACAAAAAATCAATTGCAGAGCACCCTGGCAGAGTGGGAGGTGTTCCAGTCCATGGCAGGAATGGCACTGGATGAGTTTTAGGGTCCCTTCTGACCCCAAACCAGTCTGGGATTTCATTTTATGGTTTCTTGCTGCCACTTTCAGATGTGCCAGTGGGACCAAGTCCTTCAGGGATCACTGGGACAGATTCCTGGTGCAGAACCAAGAGCACACCTCCCTCTGAGTGGCACAAAATCCTCAGAGAAAGCAACAAAAAAGAGGGGGAAACCCCAAGAACAGAAAATAAGGAAACCCCAAACTCTTTATAAAAGGTTTTTCGCTTGCCTGTGCAATACAATTTAACAAAAATGAAATTCTGAAGTTATTACCATTAAATTTTAACTATAAAGTCTCCACAGCAGCCCAGCCATCCAGTTCTTGCTCTCCCAAGCCAGGTCAGCCTGCGAGGTTCCAGCTTTAAGTGCTTGGAGGGAGCAAGCAAAGCTTTTTGGACAAGGACTGGGAGGCTGACAAGGAACACAGTGTGCAGGACATGTGCAGGCACTCGAACAAAAATGCAAATCCAGCTCTCCAGTCTCCAGCTTTTCCGGTCGGGAAGGATTGCCAGAAAATAACTCCAGTCAGGGAAAACAAAAAAGATGCTGCTGCTGCTGCTGCTGCTGGAGAAATTCTCTTCAGTTGTTTCCAAACTCACTTTCTGTTTGGAATAACTGAGGGGAATGTCAGGACACAGATCCCGATTTGAGGTGGATCCTTTGGAATGAGATTAAATCCCAGGTGGGGCTGAACAGGGCGCTGCGATCAGCAGGCAAAAATCAGGGAATCCTGGAATGATTTGGGAAAGAAAGGGACCTGAACACCACCTAATTCCACCTCCTGCCACTGCTCCACCATCCCAGGTTGCTCCAAGCCCCATCCAGCTTGAGCTTGGACGCTTCCAGGCATGGAAACTCTTCCACACACAAAGAGCTTCTTTTTCCCCCTCAAAGGATTTGGGAAAAACCTTTTTGGGAAATTGATTATTTGGGAATAACCTTTTTTTTTTTCAGGATAAATGAGAAGCCAATTCCAGGAAATAAGAGGAGGCCAGAGCCAGCAGAGAAGGGATGGATGGAAAAGAAAAATCCCACGGGAGCTTCCACCATCGGAGCCACCACCAAGGGAACCAAAGGAACACAAATTCAATTCTCACCCTGCTTGAGGGAACAGCTTTGCAACCAAACAGGATCACAGCAAACAGACAAATCTCTGGCTCCTCCAGCAGCACTTATTCCCAGGAAAAAACTCCTCAAAGCCCCTCTGCAGCACGGGAAGAAGGGAAATGTCACATCTGGGAGTGGCAGCTCAGCCCAGAGCGACCCTGGGTGGGTGAAGCACCCTGGGGGCCAAGGCTCTGCTGCCAACATCTCATCCCCACTTCTCCAGCACCAAAACATCCTGGAATCTTCTCCCAGTGCCTAAAGCAGCCTTCAAACCCTGAGCAGGGGGGACACCAAGAAACTCAATCCTTCCAAGACACTGTCCCCAAAAAACTCCTGGAAAAACTCAATCCCTCCAAGCCGCTGTCCCAAAAAAACCAAAAACAACCCTGGAAAAACTGGTCAGAGAACTGCCAACATCTCATCCCCACTTCTCCAGCACCAAAACCTCCTGGAATCTTCTCCCAGTGCCTAAAGCAGCCTTCAAACCCTGAGCAGGGGGGACACCAAGAAACTCAATCCCTCCAAGCCACTGTCCCCCAAAAAACTCCTGGAAAAACTCAATCCCTCCAAGCCATTGTCCCCCCAAAAAAACCCCAAAAAACCCTGGAAAAACTGGCCAGAGAGGCAGGAAAATAAATCAGGATGTGCAGCAGCTGTCAGGGACAGGAATCCTTCCCTGCCAGCCTTTCCTGCCAGGTTGAGTTCAGGAAGCAGCCAGTCTGAGCTTGGATATCACAGGAGGACAGGGGTAACAGCTACAGGAGAATTATTTAGGTTGTAAAGCCCAAAACCTTAATCTTCACCTGAACCTTCAGCCAGAAGTCAAATCTAAAGAAATGACATGAACTTCCTGAACAAAAAAAGGTGCATCCCAAAGCCTTTTGCTCTTTTCCATGAAGGAAACTTTATCTGCTCTCATTAAGCAGCGAAAGATCTTGGGAGTTTTTTTTCTACCAAGTGAATAAATAGAGAAATAAACAGAAGGAAAATTGAGATCAGCTGGAGCCTAAAATCCCTTCTCAGCACAGAGGGTTTGGGGGATGAAATCCATCAGCTTTGCAAAGTCCGCCCTGCGCTACTCACTGAGATCAAGGAGCTCCAGATGATTCCGATTTCTGCCTTCAAAAGGAGCCACACAAAAAAATAAAAAAATCTTCTGTTTTCTATGCACAGACAGAATTGGTGGCCCAGACTCCCTGGTTATTCAGAAATCCACTGTAATCACCCTGCTAACGAGATTTTTGGGGTGGTTTGTGAGGTCATAGCACAAAGATATCGACTGGAAAGCCCCCAAAAAATCATTGATAAAGTGAAATTAGCTCTAAAATTTTCCTGCTTTAAATGTCTCTCCCATTTTCTGTAAGAACTCCAATCATGAACTTGCACAGCACGAATTATTTTGGATTTCAATTTTCATTTATTCGCTGGACAGCAGGGCACTGATCTTTGCATCGTTTTCCAAATCTGGTGTAAATTCATCCCTTAATTCTGATTTTTTTCCTCTGCCCACAGGATCTGGCATGAGGAGGGGCTGAAATTAAAGGATAAGAGAATGAAGATAAAATTAGGGAATTCCCAGGTCAGCATTGCTCGTTAGAGGAGAAAATTTACTAAATTTTACTAAATTAAATCAGACTCAACTTTGTAACAAATGGCTCCTCAAATAGCTGGGAAAATCAATTTGGGTTTAGAAGAACACAAAAATCAATTTGGGTTTGAAAGAACACGAAAATCAAATTGAATTTAAATCAACCTGAAAATAAATTTGGATTCGCTCTGTGTCTCTTAATATTACAATGCCAAAGGGCCAAGAATGAAGATAATTCATATATAATTATATATTTTTATATATATCATATGGAATAATTTTTAAAAAAGAAGGGGAAAACATGGATTTTCCAGAGTGGGATGGTTAATTCCCAGAGTTAATTATAAAGAGAAATAATATCTCCAGGGGATTGAAAGGGACTTTCCACAAGGGCATGGAGTGATGGGAAAAGGGGGAATGGCCCAGTTGGAGCTGGCCTTGGATGTTTTTGGGGATGAGGAAAGCACAGCTTCTCTGGGAAATCCATTCCAGGGAGGAATTTCTTCCCAATATCCCAGAGAATCCTTCAGTTTAAAGCCATTCCTGCTCATCCTGTCACTCCATGCCCTGTGAAAAAATCCCTTTCCCAGCTGATTTTATCGTTGGCACAACTGGGACGGCCAGGATTTAAGGCAGAGGTGCCAAATCCTTCGGGACAAACCCTCCCCTCCCCACCTGGACAACTCCTGGAAGCTCCTGGGCAATCCCAGCTTTGTCACAGCTCCTGGATGCCCTAAAAACCGTGCTCGTTTCAGAGAAATATTTTGGAAAAAAACTCGACGACAAGGCGCTGACAGCTCCCCCCTCATCCCGCCGGGATGCTCCCGGTGATGACAGCTCCTCCAGAAAAAAAAAAAAAAAATTAAAATAAAATAAAATAAAATAAACCAGGGAAAAACCAGATCCAAACAAGCTGCTCTCTAGGACTGCTGGCACCGAATATTTTTTTCCAAGTTCCAATGTCACTTCAGAGTTTGTAAACCAAACAGCCGGAACGGGAACCGAAGCTGCGATTCCCAAGGGAACCAATCCAAAGGATTTGGATGAGGGGACAAAGGTTGGAGAGATTGGAGAGCCTGGACAGAGACAGAATTCCTGGAAAAAAACTCTTCCCGCAACTGCGCTGCCCGCCTAACCTCGGGATTAGCTCGATTCGGAGCAGTGGAAGCGAGGCAATTAGGAGGTGATTGAGATAATTAAGTGCGCTTTCCCTAGGACTGCGGAGGAACCGCCAGCCGCTGGAATTCCAGGAATTTTTCGCCTGCAGGGCGGGAGAGGTAGATAAGAGCGGAGACAAAAGAAAAGGTGCGCTGATCTGCCAGGGCTTTTGTGCCCTTGCCAAAATTCCCTTTTTATTTTAACATCCAGGTTAAAAATCCTTGGGATCATCCCGCTCCAATCCTGTTTTTTCCCGCATTTTATCTTCCCGGTTGAAAGCGCGATGACGCTTCATTTATCCAGGAGCGCTTTAGGCTGGATTAAAATTTAGGCGAGACTCCTGTGACCCCCAGGAGGTGGGAATGCGGCATTCCAAGGATGACCGAGCCTGGAAAAGCGACGTCCTTGGGCTCGGATTCCCCGACCCCGAGGTGTCTGGCCGCAAAGTTTAGGCTGGGATAAGTCTGGACTTAATTTTAGCTCTGTCTTGTCTAAGCCAGCCTAAACCCTGCTCCCTTTTCTAGCCAGGGGGAGGTTGGGGAGGCACTGCCCGAGGGTGATTCAAGTTCCTTATCCTGGAGGTTTATCTTGGGATGGGAACAAACCCTCCCTGCTCCTCTCCCCCCCACACTAACAGGGAATAAACTGATTTTTTCATAAAATCATCCTGAATATCTCTCCCTTTACAAATCTCCTTTTCCTGGGCATTTTTTTGGGAATTTGAAGCTTTCAGGCTGGTAGACGCTGAGAATAACTCGTAGATGAGCAGGGCTGGCATAAATTTGCAATATTTATTTGGCATAAATTTGAAATATTTATTATTTGTCCTACATGGAATTTTTTTGTTTTTCCCCCAAAAAAGCTGGACAAGCTGATCCAACATGAATGTCACGATTTCCCCACACTACCCCGGGAACAGGGATATAATAAACTGATGGAGTTGGATTTTTCCATAAAAAAGAGCCTCATCCCAAACATCTTATCCTCTACAAGTCTCTTCCTGGGCATTTTTTTTTGGGGAATTTGAACTCTCCTGGAAAAAAGACCCAAAGAACAACTTGCAGATAAGCAGGGCCAGAATAAATCTGATTTCTTATTTATATAAATATTTCTTATTTATCCTACAAGGAATTTTTTCTTTCCAAGAGCTGCACAAGCTGATCAGCATTATTAGCATTATTCACGACTAACAACATTTGTTTTCTGCCTTTTTTTTTTTCCTAAGCCTTCATTACAGTGATTACAGCACCAATAAAAATAGAATAAACCCCCTCCAGCAGGAATAAATCCCCCTAAAACTTCCAAAGGAATCGCTCAGAGCTTTGGAAATGAACTTTGGATTGGATTTTTCCATAAAAAAGAGCCTCATCCCAAACATCTTATCCTCTACAAGTCTCTTCCTGGGACATTTTTTGGGAATTTGAACTCTCCTGGAAAGCAGACCCAAAGAACAACTTACAGATAAGCAGGGCCAGTATAAATTTGAGCTATTTCTTATTTATCCTACACGGAATTTTTTCTTTCCAAGAGCTGCACAAGCTGATCAGCATTATTAGCATTATTCACGACTAAAAACATTTGTTTTCTGCCTTTTTTTTTTTTTTTCCTAAGCCTTCATTACAGTGATTACAGCACCAATAAAAAAGATAACAACCCCCCTCCAGCAGGAATAAATCCCCCTAAAACTTCCAAAGAAATCACTCAAAGCTTTGGAAATGAACTTTGGATTGGATTTTTCCATAAAAAAGAGCCTCATCCCAAACATCTTATCCTCTACAAGTCTCTTCCTGGGCTTTTTTTTTTGGGGAATTTGAACTCTCCTGGAAAGCAGACCCAAAGAACAACTTGCAGATAAGCAGGGCCAGAATAAATCTGAGATATTTCTTATTTATCCTACAAGGAATTTTTTCTTTCCAAGAGCTGCGCAAGCTGATCAGCATTATTAGCATTATTCACGACTAAAAACATTTGTTTTCTGCCTTTTTTTTTTTCCTAAGCCTTCATTACAATGATTACAGCACCAATAAAAATATAATAAACCCCCTCCAGCATGAATAAATCCCCCTAAAACTTCCAAAGGAATCTCTCAAAGCTTTGGAAATGAACTTTCCATTAGAGGAACTGCACGGATTCACACAATTCCTCGGGAATTTGCGTGTCCCAAGGATTTTTTTCCTGCCTGCAAAAGCAGTCCCAGCACTCGAGTTTAACACTGGAGAGAGCGAAATGCCCGAGGTGGATGCCGGGTTTCTGCACACAGCGCGGGTGAGATAAAGATCTAATTTAGGGAATTCTATCCGTGTCCATCCATCCATCCCGTTTTAGCCCTCTCGGAGCGGGGAGACAGCTGGGAGTGAAATCAGCGGGGCACATGGGAGTGAGTCAGGCGGGAGAGCGGGGAACGGGAGGCTCCCGCAAGCGGGAAGGTCTCGGGATGCAGGCGGAGCCGGGCCAAAGCCGCGCATAGCTGAGCCATGAGCCGAGCGAACACCGAGGGAAGGAGCTGCCTGTAAGCCGTGACTCATCCCTTCTTTTCATTGGAATAGACAAGGAGCAAAAATAATAATAATAATAATAATAATAATAATAATAAAAAAAAAATTAAATCCCACCCCGTGGAAGGGTTCTGCTGCGTGACATCGCCTCGGGTAGGAATAGACGTGGAAATGTTCCTGGGCAATTCCAGGGAATTGGCAGCTTGGGAGGGGAACTGGGGGATGCTGAACTCTGGGGAGATCCTGCTTAGGGGATATAGGGAGGCATGGGAATGGCACAGGGACTGGTTTGCTCTTAACACGAGGAGGAGAAGGAGAAGGAGAAGGAGAAGGAGAAGGAGAAGGAGAAGAAGGAGAAGGAGAAGGAGAAGGAGAAGGAGAAGGAGAAGGAGAAGGAGAAGGAGAAGGAGAAGGAGAAGGAGAAGGAGAAGGAGAAGGAGAAGGAGAAGGAGAAGGAGAAGGAGAAGGAGAAGGAGAAGGAGAAGGAGAAGGAGAAGGAGAAGGAGAAGGAGAAGGAGAAGGAGGAGAAGGAGAAGAAGATGGAGACGAAGATAAAGATGAAGATGAAGAAGAAAGAAGAAGAAAAAAGAAGAAAGAAGAAAGAAGAAAGAAGGAAGAAGGAAGAAGGAAGAAGGAAGAAGGAAGAAGGAAGAAGGAAGAAGAAGAAGAAGAAGAAGAAGAAAGAAGAAAGAAAGAAGAAAGAATGAAGAAGAAAGAGGAAGGAGAAGAAGAAGAAGAAGAAAAGACGAAGACGAAGACGAAGAAGATGAAGACGAAGAAGAAGAAGAAGAAGAAGAAGAAGAAGAAGAAGAAGAAGAAGAAGAAGAAGAAGAAGAAGAAGAAGAAGAAGAAGAAGAAGAAGAAGAAGAAGAAGAAGAAATTACCCTTTTTTATTTTTTTATCACTTTTGATATGTGCAGGAAGGATGCTCTAAACTGCTCAGGGAGTTCTCCCCAGCTTTAGGAAAATGTTCCTGTCCTGACTAATCTGAGTGCCTTGGAAAAGGGATGGCAAAGGAAGAATCCCATCTTTCTCCTGAGAAGATGAGCAGTGTTTCAAAAGTGCAGAGCTGGGAGAGATGCCCTGCCCAAAACAGAGGAACTCACAGGCTGGTCCTGAAATTCCCAGTTACTTTAGCAAGGATTTAGGGACAGACTCATAAACACAGCTGGAATTCAAAAAGAAAGGCATCAGGGACAGCTTCCAAAGTGCCAGCAAGTTGGAATCATGGAATCATGGAATGGTTTGGGTTGGAAGAGACCTTAAAGTTCATCTCATCCCCACCCCTGCCATGGGCAGGGATACCTCCCACTGTCCCAGGCTGCTCCAAGCCCCAGTGTGCAACCTGGCCTGGGGCACTGCCAAGGATGAGAACTCCACAACCTCCCTGGGCAAGTCCCAAACCCCTCTGAGCAAAGTCCAGCTCATCCCTTCCCCTCCTCCTGCCAGTCCATGATTTGGGGCTTTCTGGACTGGGATGTTCTCCCAGCTCCTGTGGCTGGACATGGCCACAGCCACCACAATCACCCACTGTGGCCTGCTGAGGAAACTCCCAGGTTTTGGCAGAATCTGTGGGATGGGGCATCCTGTGGAGGATCCCATCCCACTCCTGGTGGCTTGGAGTGTCCCTCCAAACCTTGGGGGCAACCGTGGTCACCACGGGGCAGGAGGTGACCCCACACACCACGAGTGGTCAGCCCTGCACTGGTTTCCTGCACTTTTGCCTCCTGAATCCTTGACCCAGCTCCCGAAATCCAGACTCCTCATGGACTGAGGCTGCAGGGGTGACCCAGGTTAAAAGTTCAGCCATGGGGTGGGGCCTAGGAACTCATTCCTTTCCTTGTTTTTCCCCCAAATCTTCTTATCTGGAGTGAGAGCTGCTGGGCAGGCACTCCCAGGGCTGAACAAGGAATGGCACCCTGAGCAAGGCCACGGGATTGTCCCAAATCTCCATGGTCAATTCCACCATGACTCCCCACATTAAATGGGATTTTCAGCGTCGTTTGGGAGGATTTTGGTGAAAGCAGAGCAACCACAGGCTGTGCTTTATCTCCAATCATTTTTCACCCCCCAAACCTCACAGTTGGGGGCCTTTTTGTACAAGATTTATTTTTTTTTTTTTTGCTGTCAGCCCCCACGGAAACGAGATCTTGTAGCAGGGATAATTCCAACTGGACGCTCAAACGTTTGAGTTTGGCATTTTTTTGGCAGCCCCACATCCCTGTGTAGGGTCCATTCTCCTCAAAACGGGTTCTCCCCTGCCAAAAATCAGTGCAGTGCGTCCAGGGAAGGAAGATGAAACCCTTCCAGGGTGGTTGGGATTTCTGTTTCCAGGCACAAACCCAAGGAAAGCCACAGCAGTTACTTGAGACTCCGACATCTCCCTGAGAGGTGTGGGGATAATCAGAGCAGCCCTGCTGGGCTGGGAGGGAGGAGGGTGGTGGGGAAGTGGAAGAGGGAGGTCAGAAAAGACACCCAGGATGTTCCACCTCACTGTGGAGCTCTGGAGCCATCCTGGCTTGGAAAACATCCCCGGGATTTAAAGATTCCCTCCCCAGAGCACGAGGCAGCACAAAGGGAGGGCTTTGGATGGATTATCATCCATGGATTATCATCCACGGCCTCAATTCTCACCATCATCTCCAGGAGAGATCATGGGGCATTCCTGAAAGCACAGTCAGGTGTGGGGTACTTCCATATCCTCCATTCCCCTTGGAATTTCATTGGGATGGATGACCAGCAACTTCCAAACCTGGAAGCCAAATTTGGAGCCAAATCTGCTCCAAAAATAAATGCAAATAAACCAAAGGTACAGGAAATTTACTTTAGGTTTGGTTTGGTGTTGTGGTTTTTTTTTTGGTTTGGTTTGGTTTGGTTTTTTTTGGTTGTTTTGTTGGGTTTTTGTTTGGTTTGTTCGTTTTTTGTTTGTTTGTTTGTTTTGGTTTGTTTTTTTTTTAATTAAATATGGAGCTTCTGGGTTCATTCTGGGATATTTTTTTTTCCCCTTCTTCTTATCTGAAATATTTTCCATCAGCTGCCTTGGAAGCTGCCATGTTCCTATGGATGTTTGTGGTGTTGGCACAGGGCGCAGGGAGACATCAACCACGGCACCAAGGCCTTCCTGTAAAGCAGCATTCTTGTGGCTAAGTGAATTTATTGCTCGTGAAAGGTGACTCAGGGAGAGCTGTGAAGGCTGAGATCCACGGAAAAGAGGGAAAGCAAACGGTTTTCCCCACTCACAATTCCCCAGGACTCACAAGGAGCTGCTCCAGGGGGAAGAGGACACACAGGGAGCCCGGACCCTGCTGGGGCTGCCAGGAAACAAATCCACACCTGGGATAGGAGGGAGCCAACTCATTCCTCATCTCCCTGATGCAGCAGTTTGTGTGTCCCCCCAGAGGGTGCTGGGCACTGCCCAGGCTCCCCAGGGAATGGGCACGGCCCCGAGGCTGCCAGAGCTCCAGGAGCCTTTGGGCAGCGCTGCCAGGGATGCCCAGGGGGGATTGCTGGGGGCTCTGGGCAGGGACAGGAGCTGGGCTGGATCTTGGTGGGTCCATTCCCACTCAGGATATTCTGTGATCTTCCTAAAACTTTGGCAGGATTCAAGTGCCTCAGGCCATTCACACCAACAGATTCTCAACGTACCACATGGAATAATTTGGGATAGAAGGGACCTTAAAGCTCATCCCATTCCAACACAAACCATGGGCAGGGACACCACCCACTGTCCCAGGCTGCTCCCAGCCCCAGTGTCCAACCTGGCCTTGGGCACTGCCAGGGATCCAGGGGCAGCCACAGCTGCTCTGGGCACCCTGTGCCAGGGCCTGCCCACCCTGCCAGGGAAGGATTTTTTCCCAACATCCCACCTAAACTTGTCATTTTTCAGTTTGAAGCCATTCCCTGGCTCCTGTCCCTCCAGCCCTTGGCAATTGTCTCTCTCCAGGTTTCCTGGGGCTCCCTCAGGCCCTGCAAGGCCACCCTGAGCTCAGCCCAAAGCTTCTCCTCTCCAGGCTGAACAATCCCAGCTCTGCCAGCCTTTCCTCCCAGCAGAGCTGCTCCAACCTGGCCTTGGACACTTCCAGGGACGAGTCAGGGATTTTCCTCCTTGCCCCATGTGGGGTTTCCATTTCTTTGGGAACAATCCCCTTCTCCCTGCTGCTGGAAACCCTCAGGAGATCAAGCCAGGGCAACAACCAGGGATGTTTAATTGAAATTACAATGTGCACAGAGAAATGGGTGAAGCCTTGCAGTGGCAGCCCAATTCCACCAGCCTCTGAAGGAAGAATTTTTCCAGCTTTAGGGTACAATAATCTGATTTTGGGATCCCCTGGATGCAACCCCACTGTTGTTCTCCTGCAATTCTCATTCCTGCACATCCCCAGAGCTCTCTCTCCATGGACAGAGCCAGGGGCAGGAGCTGTGCCTTTGAAGTGACTCTTACAGGACATTACAAATCCCCTGGAAATCCGCCAAAAAGCTCCGGGTTTATTTTGAAATGTTTCACTTTTTGACTCAAGAGCTTGTCTGCAGTCCTGGAAACACCATTAGGGGTCTGTGTGACTCAATTTATGACTCAGGAAACTGCTGCTTCTGTCTCTCAAAGCAGCACACTCTGAGGTCCAGACTTCAGTCAAATTGAAGGCAGATCAAACTGAATTTTTTTTTCCCCCATCTCTGAGTAATTTAATTTGTCTGCACATCCAAAAAAAAAAAAAACAAACCAAAAAAAGGGAAGAAAATAAAATAAATCCACACTTTTGTACTAAATGCCCGCTGGACATTGAAGTAATGGAGTTGTTTATCCCATGCCTTGGTTTCTCCTCACACTGCTTGTCTGAAATGGGCATTTCGATGTTTTATTATTTGATATTTTATTTTACATGTCCCCAAATCCGAGGTGCAGCTGTGTCCTGCCTGCAGGGAAGTCCCTTTGGAATGGGGCTGGAGCATCTCCTCAGCACCCTGAGCTGTAAAATCCTCCCCCAAAAAACACAAAGAACTCGCTCTGCTGCAAGAACTGTGCCACTGCACAGCCCTCCCTTCATAAAACTGGAAATATTGGGGGGTTTTTTAGGATTATTTTGGGGTTTCTTTTCACAAGTCTTCTCCTCCTTGAACCACACTGAGCACAGCTTTTATCTTCCTAAGTTCCACGAGCTCCTGACACAGAGCTTTCCTCTCAAACTGGAAGTTAAATCCTGATTTTCCTGCCTGTTCCTGCCCTGAGACGCTCCCCAGACACCACAATGACCTTTTTTTTCCCACAAGGGCAGAGTGGTTTCTCATGCTCTGTGCCCTCCTTGGCCAATCCCATGTTCTTGCCAAAAAAATATAAAAAATAAAAATAAATAAAGAGAGATAAACAAACCCCAGTTTGTTCGGGCAGGGATTGAAGAGGATTCCAGAAAACCCCACCAATTTTAGGATTTAACTCTCTTGGAGCCCCTTTAGGCACTGGAAGGGCTCTGAGGTCTCCCTGACCTTTCCCAGCTCTTCCAGAGGAGAAAACCAGACCTGGGAGTTTAATTTGAGTGCTTTCCACAGCATGTCACAGCAACATCTAAATTCAATTTACGCTCCCAAATTCTCATCTGTTGCCTATAAAATGAAATTATCTGTGGCTCGTTGACAGCCTTGAGTGGCAAAGCCATTGACTGAGGTCATCTCCATCTGATCCCACCGCTTTCCACCCCATTTGCAGAGAACTTCCCCTAAAACCTGGTTTAGAACCAGCTCCAAGCAAGATTTCCTCTCCTCCTTTTCACTTTAGGCAATTAACCTTCCCTAAATCCTGGTTTAGAACCAGCTCTAAGCAAGATTTCCTCTCTTCCCTTTCACTTCAGGCAGTTTCTCTTGCTTTATTTTATTTTATTTTATTTTATTTTATTTTATTTTATTTTATTTTATTTTATTTTATTTTATTTTATTTTATTATTTCCAGCACAAATCTGCCAAGCCCAGTAAAATGGGAAGAGAAACTCCTTCCTTTCCCCTACCCCGGGCTGAAATATTTTTAAAAAAAAGTGACTTGGCCTCCGTTTGTTCTATGACTTAAGCAGAATGCAGAGCTCCAAGCAAGATTTCCTCTCCTTCCTTTCACTTTAGGCAATTAACCTTCCCTAAAACCTGGTTTAGAACCAGCTCCAAGCAAGATTTCCTCTCTTCCCTTTCACTTCAGGCAGTTTCTATTGCTTTATTTTATTTTATTTTATTTTATTTTATTTTATTTTATTTTATATATTTTATTATATTTTATATTTTATATTTTATATTTTTATTTTATTTTATTTTATTTTATTTTATTTTATTTTATTTTATTTTATTATTTCCAGCACAAATCTGCCAAGCCCAGTAAAATGGGAAGAGAAACTCCCTCCTTTCCCCTACCCCGGGCTGAAATATTTTAGAAAAAAGTGACTTGGCCTCCGTTTGTTCTATGACTTAAGCAGAATGCAGAGTTTAGGGAAGGGTTTGGGGTGTTTTTGGGGAGGATGAGGTGATGCTGTGGTGGGAATGAGGAGGAAGGAGAAGCCAATTAAACCCAGGAGGTGGCTGCACCCCCCCAGGTCTGGAGCTGCTTCCCTAAAGGAGGAGAAACAGTTGGAAGCCGAGGAAATGAGGCTGTGGTAGGGAAAGCCTTGGCTCTGCTCCATGTTATTTTATTTTATTTTTTTTTTTTTAGGATGATGTTGGAGAGGGTGAGAGAAGCTTTTGCTGAGTTTCCAGCACTCTCGCAGCTCTCAGCAGCCTCACACCCAAGGAATGCACCTGTGCTGGGAAAAGCTGTCCCGAGTTTCCAGCAGGAAAAGCTGAGAACGGCCCCCTCCAGCTCCTCTGGCTGCTGCCCTGCTCCAGCATCACCTCCTGTCTGGAGCAGCAGCTCGGGATCAAAACCCAGGGAAGGAAATCCAGCTGAACATGTGGAAAATTCTGCTGCCCTGCAGCTTGTTTGGAGTGCAAGGCAGGGAATCATGGAATGTCCTGAGTGGGGAGGGATCACAAGGAAACCTGGGGAGAGACAATTGCCAAGGGCTGGAGGGACAGCACCCAGGGAATGGCCTCAAACTGAAAAATTACAGGTTTAGGTGGGATGTTGGGAAAAAATCCTTCCCTGGCAGGGTGGGCAGGCCCTGGCACAGGGTGCCCAGAGCAGCTGTGGCTGCCCCTGGATCCCTGGCAGTGCCCAAGGCCAGGTTGGACACTGGGGCTGGGAGCAGCCTGGGACAGTGGGAGGTGTCCCTGCCATGGCAGGGGTGGCACTGGGTGGGATTTGAGGTCTCTCTAACCCAAATTATTCCATGTGAGATGTTGAGAAGCTGTTCTTGTGAATGGTCTGAGGCACTTGAATCCTGCCAAGGTTTTAGGAATGATCACAGAATATCCTGAGTGGGAATGGACCCACAAAGATCCAGCCCAGCCCCTGTCCCTGCCCAGAGCCCCCAGCAATCCCCCCCGGGCATCCCTGGCAGCGCTGCCCAAAGGCTCCTGGAGCTCTGGCAGCCTCGGGGCCGTGCCCATTCCCTGGGGAGCCTGGGCAGTGCCAGCACCCTCTGGGGGAAGCACCTTGCCCTCCAATCCAACCTCAATCCCTCCTGGCACAGCTCCATCTGCTCCCTCAGGCCCTGTCCCTGTGCCAGGAGCAGAGATCAGAGCTGCCCCTCTGAGGAGCTGCAGCCCCTGAGGAGTCTCCCCTCACTCTCCTCCTCTCCAGCTGGACATTCCAAGCACCCTCAGCTGCTCCTCCTCCCCTCCAAGCTCTTCCCCATCATTTTATCCCTCCTTTGGATGTTCTCCAATAGCTTAATATCATTTTTTTGTTCTTGTGGTGCTCCAAACTTGCCCAGGACTGGAGGTGAGGCAGCCAGAGCAGGCCAATCCCTCCCTTGCCCGGCTGGAAATCCCATCCTTTCCCCAGGACATGCTCTCCCTGTCTCCCAAGGGATTTTTTTTCTGGAAGCAGCAGAGCCTGACTCATTTGGAAGTGCCCAGGGTGAAGGGATCAGGAAGGCAGAGGAGGGAAGAGGAGGAACCTCTCGGATCCCTGCACTCCATCCAAGAGCTTCCAACTCTGTGAAAACACCACGAGGCCAAGAGGGAAAACATCCACTCCAGGCTTTTCAAAACACAGCAACTGAAGCTTCTTGATAATTAGCAAGGGGTTTTCTTGTTTTTTTGTTTTGTTTTGTTTTGTTTCTGGCTCCCCTTGCTGCCCACACCTCAGCTGCTGACTGGAAAAGCAAACACAGACACAAGCGTGAATTACCGAGCTCCTGATGGGGCAGGCCTCAGGCAGCCTCTGAGCCAGGCTTTACAAAAAAAAAAAAAAAAAAGGACGTTTTTGGGTTTTTGAGAAGGAATTTTCACCCCTGGCCTCCAGAGGATGGACCCTGGGACAGTGGGAGGTGCCCCTGCCCATGGCAGGGGTGGCACTGGGTGATCTTTAGGGTCCTCCCAACCCAAACCATTCCAGGATTCCAGGATTCCACATTCTCAGCACCCACTCTCAGAGACATTTCACAAGGGCTTGCAGTGACAGGACAAGGAACAATGGCTTTAAACTGAAAGAGGGAAGGTTTAGACTCGGTATTAGGAAGGAATTCTTCCCTGGCACAGGGTGCCCAGAGCAGCTGTGGCTGCCAACAGCACCCAGAGCCTTGGCAGGGCTTTGTGTGGCTGAAAATAGAGAGGGAGATTTGGGATCCAGTTAAAGTTTCATTCAAGGCCAAGCTACTTTTTTTCTTTTTTTTTTTTTTTTTCCTTTTTTTTTTTTTTTTGTGAAAAGATATGGAACAGGGTGCCCAGAGCAGCTGTGGCTGCCCCTGGATCCCTGGCAGTGCCCAAGGCCAGGTTGGACACTGGGGCTGGGAGCAGCCTGGGGCAGTGGGAGGTGTCCCTGCCCTGGCTTTAAGTTCCCTTCCCCTTCCACTTCCTGAGCACATTCTGGGATTTCACCATTTTTTGACTCTCTTTTAAGCTCATCAATCCTCAGTTCCAAACCCCAAATCCTCCTTTCCTAACCCCACGTGAAAGCACCCCAGCAGAAAGGAGTGAATTCCCTCACACAGAAATACAGGAATGGTTTTCTTTCTCCCCCTGCTCCAAAATCCACCTCCAGGTCTCTCCCTGAGCTCCTTTCCCACAAATCCTGCAACTCCTGCTCCCCCTGGATTCCAGATTTCCTGACTATCCTGAGGAAACTCAGCCCAGCCCAACTCCATCTATCCCAGTACCCACTCTTGACAAAGTAATTCCATAATTACAGATGAACAGCCTCCAGTGATTAAGCACTGTAATTAATGGGTTTGAACGGGGCAGGATGAAATTTGTATCTGTATGAACTCCCCTGGAAATCCTGAGCATCACAGGGGGGACCAACCTCTCTTTTAAAGGAAGCAATTAATGAAGACACGGAATGAAAACACTGACTAGAGAAAGTCAGGAGAGTTTTGGAATCATGGCCAAGTTTATCCAAAGCTAAAGAGATGTTAGGATCCTTAAAATCGAATTTTTTAGGCCATTATAATGTCTAATGAAGTTTGTATGTGCAATTAAATATATATGATATATGATATATGATAGATGATAGATGATATATGATATAATATAATATAATATAACATAATATAATACAATACAATATTATATAATATGATATAATATATTAAAATTATTATTTTATATATTGTAATTATCATACAATATTATATTAATGGTATTGCATATATTATATTATATTATATTATATTATATTATATTATATTATATTATATATACAATATATCATCTATCATCTATTATCCATCATCTATAATATAAATCTATAATCTATAATCTATAATCTATAATCTATAATCTATTATATATTATATATTATATATTATATATTATATATTATATATTATATATTATATATGTTATGTTATATGTTATATTTTTTACATTCTCTATTTTACATTCTATATTTTATTTTTTATAGATTATATATATTAGATTATACATTATATATCTATATAAACTCCCCATGGAAATCCTGAGCATCACAGTGGGTCCATATTTCCCCCCCCAAAATGAATAAATTTAAACTAATATCAGCTGGGCATGCCCCAAATTTTCCAACTTCGTGGCAGGAAAATCCCTTTTCCAAGTCAGGGGAAGCAAAAAAATCCTTGCTGTGTTTTCCTTAAGCACCTGCAGGTTTCAGGGAGAAGATGTGGGAGCAGATGGAATTTTGGCTGGAGCAGTTGTGGTTCTGATTCCAAATTCTGAGGGGCTTGGTTTTTTATTTAGTAACTAAGAAATAAATAATAATAGTAATTATAATAGTAATGATAAAAAAGATAAAGATAAAGATAAAGATAAAGATAAAGATAAAGATAAAGATAAAGATAATAATATTCCAGCCCTTCCCTATCCTCATTCTGTGGCTAAAATCTGAACCAATTTTGTTCCAAGCTGGGATCTGACAGGATGAAATTTCAGTGTTGCAGGACATCAAACAGGCAGGGACAGAAAAACGAGCTGCTGATCCAAGAAAGCATCCGTGTCCTGAGGGTACTGGAGAGGCAGGTGCCTGGATTTTAAAGGGAAATCTGGCTCTGTGTGTGGGGGATAACAGGGAATTATCCTGGGTTTGCTGTTTCCCTAAAGAATGGAGAGGAGCTGAAGGGAAACTTGATCCATGGGAGGGAAAAGAGTTCAGCATCCTTAATCCTGGGGCAGTTTGGGTGAAGCTCAGAGCATCCCCATGAGGGCCAGGAGCTCTGATCTCTGCTCCTGGCACAGGGACAGCACCCAGGGAGCAGCTGCAGCTGTGCCAGGAGGGATTGGGGTTGGATTGGAGGGCAAGGTGCTTCCCCCAGAGGGTGCTGGCACTGCCCAGGCTCCCCAGGGAATGGGCACGGCCCCGAGGCTGCCAGAGCTCCAGGAGCCTTTGGGCAGCGCTGCCAGGGATGCCCAGGCTGGGATTGCTGGGGGCTCTGGGCAGGGATCAGCCTGGAGCAAACACAGGAGGATTTAAACCTAGAGAACCTGAAGGAGCCCCAGGAAACCTGGAGAGAGACAATTGCCAAGGGCTGGAGGGACAGGAGCCAGGGAATGGCTTCCCAGTGCCAGAGGGCAGGGCTGGCTGGGATCTTGGGAATCAGGAATTGTTCCCTGGCAGGGTGGGCAGGCCCTGGCACAGGGTGCCCAGAGCAGCTGTGGCTGCCCCTGGATCCCTGGCAGTGATAGATATTAAATTACATATTACACATTATATATTTTACGTTCTATAGATTATAGATTCTATACCTATATAAACTCCCCATGGAAATCCTGAGCATCACAGGGAATCCGTATTTCCCCCAAAATGAATAAATTTGATATAAAATCAGCTGGAAATGCCCCAATTTTCCAACTTTGTGGCAGGAAAATCCCTTTTCCAAGCCAGTGGAAGCAAAAAAAATTCCTTTCTGTGTTTTCCTGAAGTACCTGCAGGTTTCAGGGAGAAGATGTGGGAGCAGATGGAATTTTGGCTGGAGCAGTCGTGGTTCTGAGTCCATATTCTGAGGGTCTTGGTAATAATAATAATAATAATGATAATAATGATAATAATGATAATAATGATAATAATGATAATAATGATAATGATAATGATAATGATAATGATAATGATAATGATAATAATAATAATTATAATAATAATAATAATAATTCCAGCCCTTTTTTATCCTCATTTTGTGGCTAAAAATCTGAATCCCTGAGGCCTGGGATCCCTCTGGAGCTGGGCTAGATTCCCTGAATGGATTCAGGAAGGATCTGGAGCAAGTGGGCACCAAATTTATAAAAAAGTGATGGAAGACGGGCTCCTAAATCCCTTGGGAACCTCAGGAAATGTGAAATTGTGCCCCTAAATCAGCCAGATATTGTTTATAACTTCCTACCATACTCAGCTGCTCCTGGCCCATGGAATCATGGAATGGCTTTGGAGGGGAAGATCCTTAAAGCTGAATTCCCAGCCATGGCAGGGACACCTCCCACTGTCCCAGGCTGCTCCAACCCCAATGTCCAACCTGGCCCAGGGATCCAGGGGCAGCCACAGCTGCTCTGGGAATTCCATCCCAGCCCCTCCCAGGGAAAAATCCCTGCCCAAGATCCCATCTAAAGTTCCCAGTTCCAAGCAAAACCGACCAGCCCAGCTTTGAAATGAGCTCCCTGGAAAGCCACAGGAGGGACCTGCTCCCTTTTTCCTTGGGAAACCCGAGGATTCCAGGGAGCAGCTGGCTGAAACAGGAGCCCTGCACCCCACGCTCCCTTTTGTGCACGGATCCCAATAAAAAGGGGGATATTGGATGTCCTTGGGCAGGTGTTCCTGGATTAAAGGGGAGAAATTCTGATCTGGGTCTTTTTAGCACGACTTCCATCAATATTATTGAGTGAGCAACCTCCTCATCTCCTACCAGCAAAGGAGGGATTTGGGTTTGGTTTTTGGGAATTTTTGCTGATAGATTTTATTAAAGAATAGATCAGAGTTTTGTTAAAAATAGACATAATAACTTCCAGGACCTGAAAGAGCTGAGAAGAAAGATGGAGAGAGATCATTTCCAGGGGATTGAGGGACAGGAGCCAGGGAATGGCTCCCAGTGCCAGAGGGCAGGGCTGGCTGGGATCTTGGGAATCAGGAATTGTTCCCTGGCAGGGTGGGCAGGCCCTGGCACAGGGTGCCCAGAGCAGCTGTGGCTGCCCCTGGATCCCTGGCAGTTCCCAAGGCCAGGTTGGACACTGGGGCTGGGAGCAGCCTGGGGCAGTGGGAGGTGTCCCTGCCATGGCTGGGGTGGGATGGGATGATCCTGAAAATCCCTTCCACCCCAAACCACTCCATGCATCTGAAGACCTGAATTTAACCTGAGCTAGCAGAGGCAATTAATGAGGAGAAAAATCATTCCTGATCCTCTAGAAGTTTCTGTGCTGGGAGCTTCACAGCCTTTTTGTTACTCTAATGGTAAGAATAATGTTTGCTTTAGGGAAGAAATTATTTGATGCTGATAAGAAAAGAGAGCTCATTCAGAGGAGGGGGGAAGATCTTTCCTGGAGATCACAGAGGAAAGATTTGTTTTTGAGTAGGAGTGATAACATTTGGTTTTACAGCTTCACCCTTCTTCACATCTTTTCTTGTCTGCAGACAATGATCCTCCTCTGGGGCAGCTGCATCCCAGGATCAGCAGGGTGGGAAGGGACCTCTGGGGTCACCCAGGGCCACCCCAGCATCACCCAAACCCTGTCCCCAAGGGCCACATCCAGACTCCTCCTGAACACTCCCACAGACAGGGACTCCCCCATGGGTAACTTATTCCACTTCCTGACTGCTCCTGTGGGGGGGGGAATAAAATCTCAAATCTCTTTTCAGAATCTCCCCTGGCACATTTTAAGTCCATTTCATTTTCATCCTTTCACTTGAGTTGTGACATCTCAGAGTCTGCGTCGCACTGAGACAGAAGACTGGATGTGGCCTTTGGGGACAGGGTTTGGGATGGTGCTGGGGTGGCACTGGATGATCCTGGAGGGCTTTTCCCACCCTGGGATCCTGGGATGCAGCTGCCACAGAGGAGGATCAGTGTCTGCAGAAAAGAAAAGATGTGAAGAGGGGTGAAGCTGTAAAACCAAATGTTAACGCTCCTACTTAAAAACAAAACCTCTGTGACCTCCAGGAAAGATTTTTTTTTTGAGATCTTTGTCTCACTGGTGGTCCCTGAGCCCAGAAATGCTTCTCACTCTGTCTCACCAGTCCTGATCTCCTCCAGAAATGCTCTGAGCATGGGCTGGACTCAGCCCAAGGAAGTGCTTGGGGACATCAGGCTGGCAGGGTGACACGTGTGGGCACAAACTCCCCAAACCCCAAACTGTGACGGGTCCACACCTTTCAATCCAATTACTGAATTCAGGTGCCTGAGGAAGGAATTCAGCGGGGGAGAAACACGGAGAATTCCAGAGAAAATCCAAAAGACACGTGTGGGCGCGAACTCCCCAAACGGTGGCGGGTCCACACCTTTCAACCCAATTGCTGAATTCAGGTGCTTGAGGAAGGAATTCAGTGGAAGAGAAACACTGAGAATTCCACAGAAAATCCAAAAGGAACCTGAGGAACACTTATTTGCAACCTCCTCTTCCCCGCTCAGCACCCAGCCCCACAGGAGGGCGGCGAAACCCGCGTTGGGAGAGCTCCTGTCCCTTCTGAGAAACCAAAATAACTGAAAGAAAAAAAAAAAAAAAAAAAAGAAAAAAAAAAGAGAGAGAGAGAAAAGGACAGGAAAGCACCGGGGGGAGCGGGGGACGGAACTGCTGCAAGAGTTGAGCCTTATCAGCCCCAGGCAGGGGCTGCGGTTTGCTCGCTCTCGCAACCCTCCTGCAACCGCCGCTCGCCTTCCTGCAAACAGGATGCCCCAAAGAGGCCGGCAGCTGGCCCGGGACTCTGGGGACAGGGAGATTTGGGGGGCTTCATGCCAGCTTGGAGCCTCTGGATGGGTTTTTTGGTTGTTTTTTTTTCCTGGAGGAAAAGTGGATGCAGGTGTGCCCCGAGCTCCTTCCTGAGCGAAACAAACAAAACGCGAAAGTCACGGCGTGGCTCGGTTGTGTCTCGGGGGAAAGGCTGAGCTCCTGTTTTGCTCCTTTTTGGTGATTCTGCCCCAAAATTTGTCGTTGAGGAAGGGGCTGTGCTGCACTGAAACGCCGAGGGGATTCTCTCTGGTGTGCCCAGAAGGATTGAGGATGCTCCAGCCTTGGAATTGTCCAAGGGCAGGTTGGATGGGGCTCGGAGCAACCCTGGGCGAGGGGTGGGAATGAAAGGGGCTTCAAAGTCCCTTCCAACCCAAACCATTCCATGATTCCATGCAGATTTCCATGGTTTCTTTGCTGAATTAATGGAAACGCTGCTGAAAAGCCAAAGGAGAAACTGGAGGTGCCCAAGGAAGGGCTGGAGGTGGCACTCAGTGCTCTGGGCTGGGGACAAGGTGGGCACAGCTGGGACTCTGTGGTCTCAGAGGGCTTTTCCAGCCTCAGGGATTCTGGGATTCTGGGATTCTGTCCTCACAGCCTGTGGATCCTGACACCATTTCCACCCTCCCCACTCCAAATTTTGCAGCTCCTCAAGGAGCACGTTCTGTTCTCCAAGGTCACTCGGGCTGTCCCACAGAGAAACCTGCCCTGCAAACGAGCCAGGCACCAGCCTGGAATTTTACCCAGAAGGGAGATACCGGGGGAAAAACAACACAAGCTCTGCCCCTGCTCTGATAATTCCCTGGGCAAAGGTTATTCCCTGTGCCAGAGGTGGAGCCTTTCCCAACGGCAGCCTTGGCTTTGCAGCAGAGCTCTGCACCCTGCAAGCGTTTCTGGAACTTCCCAGGTCAGCACCAGAGAGAGCAGGGGGGAAAAAAAAGTAAGCTCTGGAATTATTTAATTTTTTTTTTTAAGATGAAATTTTACTTTTCAATTATTTTCTGCAAGAAAATAAAAAGAAGGAGAAATAATTTTAAATGCGTGAATGAAGTCTCCGTGTGCCACAGGAACCTCCTGCTCTGCTGGAGCCTGGGAGGATTTTAGGGAGTCTATCAAGAATATCCTGAGTTGGAAGGGACCCAGCTTGATGTCCAGAAACAGCTCTTGGCATTTTCAAGTCCTCCTGCTGCTCAAAAGTAACTGGAGAATGCTTTTCCCCCCCCTGGATTATCTTTGTGGATTGCAGCTGGAGAGGTACAATATCAGAGCCCTGAAATAACGTGTGGAACTCAGGAAATTTCTGATTAAAACATCAGCTTGATTCAGTCTGAATTTTGAGGTAAACACGAGATCTTTGGGGAGATAGTTGGGCTCGGAGCTGTGAAATTGAGGTGCTCAGAGCTGCTGAATTTATGATCTGATCGTTCTTCCCTCATTCTTCACCCATGCAGATGAGGAATATCCTATTCTCAGGGTAATTTAAGCATTTCAGGACGGATCTGACTATCTTTGGGTGCCACTGGGGCCAAACTGAGCTGCAAACTCCTCTCTCAGGCTGCTCCTGTGGAGGCAGAGCTTGTGTGAGCTCTCCTCGTTCTCTCTGGCCCTCCCCCCAGCTTCTGTGGTTTGTGGGCCAACTTTACTAAAGTTGATAGAGCAGAAGTGGGCTGAAGTTCCTCTGGCTTTCATGAAAACGTGGCTGAGGCTCTGTCAGAGCTCCCTCCCAGCTGAAGGGAGCCCGAGGGAGGTTTTGGATTCCTCGAGAAAGGAAAAACCTTCCATCAGATTCAATCCCTGTGGGATTTCAGAGACCTCAGGCACAAAGCACATCCCTGTCTGGAGGAAATCAGCTTCCCTGGGTCTGCCCAGGTCAGCATCTCCTGGCTTTATAATTGCATCAAACCAGACTTGTCTTGAATTCAGGTGATGCCTCAATCTGAAATTTTACCCTCCAAGGAGGAGACTTTTAGTGGCTTTGCACGTTTTCAACGAAAGCCTTTCAGAATTTCCCACTCAAGCAAGGCTTAGCTGGAAAAACAATGACAAAATTCCCATGAGAAGCAGGAGAGGTTTCCACCACATTGCACAGGTCGTGGGGAAGGCCCCCCCATTAACAGCATTTGGATTCCATGGAATGAATATCCATGGAGTAATTAATATCCATGGAGTAATTGCCTGGGGTGTTTGAGGCAATCAAACCATCCCCATCCCAAGTGCTTCTCCAACATTTCCCTCAAAACATGACCAGGTCAGGGAGTGATCCAGCCCTGGAGGCACCTCTGGGCTGCTGTGTCCAGCCCTGGCTCCTCAGCACAGCAGGGACAGGAGCTCCTGGAGCTGAGCAAGGGCCTGGAGCATCTCCGTGCCCAGGAGAGGCTGAGGGAGCTGGGGCTGCTCAGCCTGGAGAGGAGCCCCAGCTGAGAGGGGCCCTCAGCCCTCGGTGTCCCTGGGTGTCCCTGGGTGTCCCTGTCTGTCCCTGTGTCCTCCTGTCTGTCCCTGTCTGTCCCTGGGTGTCCCTGTCTGTCCCTGTGTGTCCCTGTGTGTCCCTGTCTGTCCCTGCGTCCCCCTGTCTGTCCCTGTCTGTCCCTGTCTCAGGGAGGGCAGAGCAGGCCCAGGCTCTGCTCCAGGCCCAGCAATGGCCCCAGAGCCCCGGGCAGGGCCTGAGCCCAGCAATTCCCCTGCACAGGAGCCAAAACTTCAGCCCTGCTCTAATCCTGGCCCGAGCCAACCCTCTGGGCTCAACACCCTCCTCACTTTTTTCTTTTTTTTTTATCTACCACATCACAGCTTGCATCAGAGCTCTGACACAAGCTGCCTCCCGGGTTTCAGATCTATTCAAGTGAAAAGGTAACACAACGAAGAAAACCAGTTTAGAAATAATTCTCTTTTTTTTAAATTTTTTTTTTTTTCCCCGCCGCCTTCTGCCTCCCACGCCCAGCACACGCCACTTTCGAGCTCTGAGTTACCAAAATTAATGTTGATGGTGCTGCATTGCCAAAATCAACAGGCCCTGGCTCGTGCAGGAACCTTCCAGCAGAGCCTGGAAAAAGGAAATGAAGATCCCATGGGAAGCTGTTGATCCAGTGGGGATCTGTGCACGGTCCTGAACTCGAGATTTTTGGGAGAAAATCAGGAATTTTGGAGGGGCATTCAGCACTTGTTGGCTCAGGACTCTCTGTGAAGTCAGAAATGAAAGAGGAGGAACTGCACAGCAGCTCCAGGAGAAGCCAATCCTTCCATCCCAGGGAGTTTGTGCAATTCCCATCCCCTGGAAGTGCCCAAGGCCAGGTGGGATGGGACTTGGAACAACCTGGGATGGTGGAAAGCCTTAAGTGCAATATTGAGTTGAAATGAGATGATTTTCAAGGTGCCCCCAACCCAAACCAATCCATGATTCCATGATCCCTTCCCGACTTTCTAAGAAAGCTCCAAGAATCAGGATCAAAGAGAGGAATTCCAGGTGCCAGGCACAGAACCAGGATTCCTTCGGGCCACCTGCATCCATGGGGTCCCAAGGAAAGGGGGAAGACACCAGGGAAGGGAAGGACAATAATTTAATAACCCAGTAGGATGAGCAAGGGGGGGATTGACTGCAAACACTGAGCTTCCAAAAAAAAAAAAAACCAACCTCAAAAAACCCTCAAAAAAAAAGAAAAAAAAACCAAAAACAACTCAAAAAAAACTCAAAAAAGAGAAAAAACCCTAAAAAAAGGAGAAAAAAGAAAAAAAGAAGAAAAAATAATGAAAAATAAGAAAAAGAAAAAAGAAAAAAGGAAAAAAAGAAGAAAAAAAAAACCAAAGGGAAAAAAACCAAAGGAAAAAAAAAAACCAAAAAAACCAAAAAGCCAAAACCAAAAACCCAACCAAACAAAAAATCCCTGTAAAAATGCCAGTGGATTATTCCGGAAGCACAACCTGGGGGAGTTTTCTCTGTTCCTTTATTTTCACTCACTGGCAAAGGCAGCTCCAACCACCTGTGTCTCAAATATCAGCAGCTGGGCCTCAGATTTCCATCACCCGACCATTCCCTGGAATCCTGGCAGCTCCAGCTGCTCGGGATCTGCCCCATTCCAGGAAAATGCAGCCCCCAGTGGAAAGGGAGGGCAGCAGAGGAAAAGTGGCTTTGCCATTCAAGGCCTAAATCAGACACACAACGTAAAATTTCTTCCCCTTCCAGAATTTCTCACCCTCTTTTCTGCACTGGATTCTGGTAAAAAAAAAAAAAAATTTAAAATTGATTTTTTTTTTCAGGCAAATCTTTAATCCACTCAGTTATTTTATTTTATTTTATTTTATTTTACTTTATCTTACTTTACTTTATTTTATTTTATTTTAATTTTATTTTATTTTACTTTCCTTTATTTTATTTTATTTTATTTTATTTTATTTTATTTTATTTTATTTTATTTATTTTATTTTAATTTTTTTGCCTTCGTTTTATGATAACTCAAAGCAGGCTGGTCTCCAGCTGCAGAAATGCAAACCAGCAGCAAAATCTGCAACCCGAGCCGTGAGCTAGAAATGTTTGGGTGAACTGCAAAGAGCAGCATTTCCTCCAAACCTCAGTCACGAGGTAGTTTTGTTTTCTCAGCGAAGAAAAAGAAGTGCAGGTAATGACATCCTAAAATAGGACAGCTCATGTTTTTTTGGTTGTTTTTTTTTTTAGGTTATTTATTTAATTTCTCATTCTTCTTTGAGCTGCAGTTTCAAGTAAGAGAGGCCTTAATTTTCTGCAGAAAAAAAAACAACAAACCAAACCCCAAAAATATTTTTAAAAATCCAGCAATGCTTTAAAATATTCAAGTTCTTCACCTTAACTAACAAGTGAGAAGTTCCAGCCAGAAAACAAGTGAAGGAACAGGGAAAAGATTTTTTTTCCTGGAAATGAATTGAAATCTGATCAGAAATTTCTGGGAAATCATGTTTGGGGTTATTTTTTTCTGTTTGTTTGGTTGGTTTTTTTTCCACAAAACCTCTGTGTAGGGATTTGTATAAACCTGAAGCTTCAGAGGCTGACCTTGTGTCCAGCCTGGTCCCACACCCAATCCCCTCAGACACCAAAGGCTGATGAGGAGCTGAGAGAGATGAAAAACCTCCAACTGCTTCTGTTTCAAAAGTGCTTTTGATCTCCACCTGGGGTGGTTTTATCAAAGCAGGAACACCCCAGAACCTCAAGAGCTTCTTCCCTCTCCACGTGGGTCATGGATGTGCCCAAAACTTGGAGCTGTCACAGGAGGGAAGGACTGGGGGGGGGAAGCTGCCCTAAAAAACCTGGAAAAATGAGCCAGGCCACCCGTGGGCAGCTGGAATTGGGACCTCTGGCTCACACAGAGGGGTTTTTTTATTCAGCACATCCTGAGAATGGGGCAAAACAGGGCAGGGAGGACCAGGATTGAACTGTTGGAGCAAACCAGAGGAGGCAGCAGGATGAGCAGAGGGATGGAGCAGCTCTGCTGGGAGGAAAGGCTGGCAGAGCTGGGATTGTTCAGCCTGGAGAGGAGAAGCTTTGGGCTGAGCTCAGGGTGGCCTTGCAGGGCCTGAAGGAGCCCCAGGAAACCTGGAGAGAGACAATTGCCAAGGGCTGGAGGAGCCAGGGAATGGCTTCAAACTGAAAAATTACAGGTTTAGATCAGATATCAGGAAAAATTTCCTCCCTGTGAGGGTGGGGAGGGGCTGGGATGGAATTCCCAGAGCAGCTGTGGCTGCCCCTGGATCCCTGGCAGTGCCCAAGGCCAGGTTGGACACTGGGGCTGGGAGCAGCCTGGGACAGTGGGAGGTGTCCCTGCCCATGGCTGGGGTGGCACTGGATGGGCTTTGAGGTCCCTTCCAAGCCAAACCATTCCATGATTCCATGATACTGCCCCAAAGCAAAAAGCAGGTATTTGAAGAGGAACTGCTGACCTGGGCCATCAGTGCCACACATTTTTCTGCAGCACAAGAGTCATCCCAGGTCTCACCCAAAGCCCAAAGCCATCAGCCAGGTCTTTCCAGTGGTTTCCCTGACTCTTGGATCAGATTCCATGGACACAAATTAATGGGTTGTCTTAACTGCCCCGGTAAAATGTGACCCTAAATCATCTCTCCTTGCCCAGAAATCTTTTAATGACACAAATTCACCCCACGGGGGGGACCCTAAATCCCTCTTCATGTTGGCAACGTGTTGTTATCCCAAATGGGATTTATAGAACCATGGAATATCCTGAGTGGGAAGGGACCCACAAAGATCCAGTCCCACCCTGTCCCTGCCCAGAGCCCCCAAAAATCCCAGCCTGGGCATCCCTGGCAGCGCTGCCCAAAGGCTCCTGGAGCTCTGGCAGCCTCGGGGCCGTGCCCATTCCCTGGGGAACTGGTGCCAAAAATCACCATTTCCATTGCAATCCCTATCAGAAGAAAAGAAAACCACCCCAGCATTCAAAGTTCTGATTGTTACTCTAAAATCTCAATGATTCATCACTTTTAAACCCCCAAAGTTCATCCTCTCTCTGCTTTTTAACCTTGGCAAGTCATTCACGTCTGGTTTCCAGGCATGCTGTACACGAAACCCTGCTTCATTTAGAAAATCAAATCATTTTCTCCAGTAAGAGACAGCCAGAAGTTCATGTTCCTATAAGAGACCTGACTCTTGGTTTCAGTCCACAACGTTTTTTTTAATGCTTGGTGTGAAAAACGTGTGGGCGTTCAGCCCCGTCCATGATCACTTTTACAGGTTTGATAAAGAGAAAACTCTGCAGACTGAGGGGTCCCTTTCCCCTCAGAGGTGGCCAAAAGGGTGGAAAAAGTTGTAACTGAATTTTTTGCAAAGGGTTTGGGAGAATGAAACCCCCACCTATTGCAGCAAGTGATTCACCAACACAGGCTCAGAGAGGTTTGGGTTGGAAGGACCTTAAAGGTCACCCAGTGCCACCCCTGCCATGGCCAGGGACACCTCCCACTGTCCCAGGTGGCTCCAAGCCCTGTCCAAGCTGCCCTTGGGCACTGCCAGGGATCCAGGGTGATGCCTCAGATTTCAGCTTTCAGTTTCAGATTCTGTGCTGCCTAAGGATGCAGTTCTGAGCCTCATGTTAAGTGTCAGTGAGCTCTCTTCACAGAACAAGTAGATAAAACAAATCTTTTCCTGACCAAGGACAACTTTCAGCCCCAAAAGCACAAACGAGGGTGGCTGAAGAGAGAAAACAAGAAGGATGGGACCTCACCACCTGAAGCTGTAATTAAACAATTAAACCCCAATATGCAAATGGACCAAAACTGATAAAAATGTAAAATCTCATGATTTGGGGTTCATTTTGTGTGGCCATTCCTAACTCACCCAGGGTGCAGCCTGGGTCAGGCTGTAATGCCCAGGGTGGGTCCTGGAAACCTTTTAATAAATCTCTACTTTAATAAATATCTACTTTAATAAATATCTACTTTAATAAATATCTACTTTAATAAATATCTACTTTATTCTCTAGCTCTGTCCAGCCTCTGTTTCAGGTCAGCCTTCCTAAGGCATCAAGTAGGCAGCCACAGCTTCTCCAGGAATTTCATCCTAAGAATTTCCCCCTGATATTTAACCTAAACCTCTCTCTTTTAGTTAAAATTCCGTTAATGAAACCTGAACTTGAGTGTGTCTTCCAGATATGAATTCTGTTCCATCTGACTCATACAGACCCCAGAGCTCATTTACATGGAGGTCCTGAAAACCAGAAGTGTTTTACAGAAGTCTGATATCATCTGGTAACTGAATTCTGAAATGCAAAGCCCTTCCCATGAAGTGGGTGGAGCTCTGCTCCCAGATCCGGGGCCCCTCTGGGTGATGTGCACTGGAGGCTTCCCTGGTCTGTCACAGAATCCTGGAATTATCAGGGTGGGAAGAGCCCTCCAGGATCACCCAGTGCCACCCCAGCATCACCCAAACCCTGTCCCCAAGGGCCACACCCAGACTGTCACTCTAAAGCTCACCTCAACTTCAGCTCATCCCTTTGGCTTTGCAGGAACCTGACCTTTGGGTGGGAGGGACCATCCTGGAGACTCCTCACAGCCCTCAAGGTGCTGAGCCTGGGAGCAGATGAATTGTGAGTTGTGGCCCCTGAATGTTTGGTGGATGTGCAGGAGCCTTTGGCTTTTATTTCATGGGATCACCCAGGTGGGAAGAGCCCCTCAGGGTCACCCAGTGCCACCCCAGCAGCACCAGCACCACCCAAACCCTGTCCCCAAGGGCCACATCCAGACTCCTCTGGGACAATTCCAGGGACTCCAAACCTCCCTGGGCAGCTCATCCCAAGGCCTGACCACTCTGCCAGGGAAATTTCCTTTCCCAATCTCCAACCTGAGCCTGCCTGGTGCAATTTGAGGCCATTTCCTCTCCTCCTTTCCCTGCCCCTCCTGGCAGGGAGTTGTGCAGAGCAGTGAAGTCCCCCCTGAGCCTCCTTTTCTCCAGGCTGAGCCCCTTTCCCAGTTCCTCCCAGGATGTGTTTTCCAGCCCCTTTTCCCATCTCAGGACACCCTCCAGCCCCTCAATTTCCTTTTGAAGGTGAGGGGAGCCCCATCCAGCCCCCCCTGGCAGATGTCAGGAGGAGCTGTGGTGCTGAGTGAGGGCAGGGGATGAACCCCAGGGCTTCCACCACTGATTTTATACAGCCAGGGCAGATTTAAGGCAGCACTGCTTTAAACTCAACCCTGCAGCCACACTTCCCCTTTCTTTGGGCAAAGAAAATGTTTCCTAGAGCCAATTCTTGGGATAAAATCCTGGATCTCCCCAGACGGGGACAAAGTGGCCATCAGCTGGTCAGTGTGGAGAAGAGGAGGCTCAAGGGTGACCTCACTGCTCTGCACAACCCCCTGACAGAGGCTGGGAATTCTCTGGGAGTGCTCAGGAGGACTCTGGATGTGGCCCTTGGGGCTGTGGTTTGGGCTGATGCTGGTGCTGTTGATGGTGGGAGTGGATGATCCTGAAGATCTCTTCCCACCCTGGCAATCCCAGGATCCTGTGGATCTCTGAGCCCAGCTCTGGCTGTCCCAGCACAGGTGAACCCCATAAAACCACGTTAAAAAAAATATAAAAAATGAACTTCTGAGAGCTGCGGGTGCTGCTGGGGCTTTGAAGGTCCCAGACATTTGTCACAAAGGACACCCAGGCTGTGCTTCACCCTGAACCTGCCAGGGATTTCCCAAACCCTCCTTTCCCTTTTAAACACCACCAAAAGCCACTGGAAGGGCTGGCTCACAGCTTCTCAGCTGCTGATTTGATGAGGGTGGCAGGGCTTGCCCTGAGTGCAGCAGCTTGAAATGTTTATAGCAGATCTCATAAAACCCGACGGTTTTCAGGTTTCCTTCCAGGGCTTCCTCAGAAAGATTTGTAAGACATAAACCTTTCAACCTGCAGGCAAAGCCCAACCTAAAATGCAGCTCCTGGGCTTTTCAAAATCACAGCTTCAGCAGGAAAGCAGGTGACAGAAAACATCCTGCGAGACGAAATGTTCCTGAGGCAAAACTAAAAACCCCCAAGGAGCCCATCTCGGACTGCTTTGGGGTTCACTGAAATCAGAAACTCAAAACAAAAACTACAGGTTGGAAACAGGAATTCCCAGATTGATCAAAGCCAGAGAAAGTGTTCTCACAGATCTCCATGAAGTGAAACTGCTCAGTTTGACAGAGCCTCACTCGTGGCAGAAGTGGGGAATCCTCCAGACAACGTCAAGGATGAACTACAAACCCTCCCAGGTAGAGCTGCCCTCACTCCCTCCTTCCCTGCTTCACACCCAGTCCTTCTGTGCCCTTTTCTTTCTCCTATTGCAATATTTTCAGTAAATCTTTATAGAAAATTTGATGGTTTGGGCTCAAATTAGTTTTGAATTAAAACAGTTTTATTATTAAACTCAAATTGGTTGTAAAGCCAGGCTTTGGCTGGGAACTTGGTGAAAAAAACAAACCCAAAAACCAACCAACCAATCAACCAACCAAAAAAAACCAAAAAAAAAAAAACCACAGAAAAAAAACCCCAAAACAACAAAAAAAAACCAAAACCACATTTATTTTGGGAATGACATTGGGAATCTGCATAATCTGCCTCTTTCCATAGGCAGGATGCTCTGATGCCTCAAGCACCACCTCTGCTGTCACCTCCACTGGTGCCACCACCCCACACAGGTCACTGCTGCCTTTCAGAGAGCAGCCACCACTGCACCATTTGGGCTTCCTACTCTATTTCTTTCCCAGCTGTCTTTCAAATCCAGAGAGTTTTGGGACAGGTCAGTCCCAGCTCTGCAGGTTCAGAGCTGTACTGAAGGTATGGAAGAAAGATTTTGCTTTAATTTGAGCTGTAAGCTCTGAGTTACATCTGGGAGGTGCTTCTGGCAAGGTTCATAAGGCCAAGCAGCACCACACAATGTGACTCTAGAAAAATCCCACTCATCCAGGTCTCAAAAAAGCATGGAACATGGGAAGAGGAGTCTTGGGTTATGGAACCAAAAATGTCTATTCTATTCCATCTGTTGAAAGCAGCTGGGGAGATGTTTTTTTTTTCTTTATCTCTTGTAACTCTGGGGGGAGGGGGGCGGTGCCTTCTGATAATGGGCCAGCTGTTCAAACCAGGTGGGGCAGTGTTTGTTATCTCTGTCACCACCCCTCCTCCCTCCAGGGGATCTCTGCTGCTGATGGGCCATGAAGGCTCCCCAAGGACAGGACACATTCCATCATCCCATGGGAGATGCTGCACCCAGTGGGGGGAGCCAACCATTCCTACCTGGATAAAAACTGAGACTCAGGAACACCAGGGATCTGGTTCCACTGGATTCCTGGAGGGAGACTGGGCCCTTCTCCCCATCCCTGGGCCCTTCTCACCATCCCTGGACCCTTCTCCCCATCCCTGGACCCTTTTCTCTCAGGATCATCTCTGCTCCAACAGAACCACATCTGCCACTGCAGGAGGACTCACTGTGGGCTGCTCCCAACCCCCTGACCAACAGGGTGTCAGGTTGGAGCTCTGACTCTGTCAGAGTTTCTGGGATTATTGTTTGTTTGTTTGCTTGTTTGTTTTCTACTACATTTGTTAATTTTCCTAGTAAAGAACTGTTATTCCTACTCCCAAATCTTTGCCTGAGAGCCCTTAATTGCAAAATTATAATTTGGAGGGGGTGAGGGGTTTACATTCTCCATTCCAAGGGAAATTCCATCTTTCCCTGGCAGACACCTGTCTTTCCAAACCAAGACAGGAGTCTGTAGAGGAATGCCATCTGCGTGTCAGCAACCATGAACGACAGAGAGAATTCAGCATTGCTCAGACTTCCAGAGCAAAAGCTGGGACATAAAACCAGCTCTGGTCACCAAAAAAACCTGAATTCAAATAAAACACAAGTTTGTACAAACATCACCCAGCCTCTCCAGAGCAGAAGAAATGAGGGAGAGCGATGTTCCCTTGTCCTCTGGAGCCCAGTGAGTCACCCAGCCCCTGGCCTGTCTCTCTCCATGGCCAATCCCAGATGTCCTGGAGGAAGCCACAAATCATCTGGCAGATGACAGAGCTGCTTCCAGGGGATCTCTGTTCCCCAGCTTTAGCAGGGTTTGGTTTGTGCTCTGAAACAGGGCAGGGAGAAGGAAAGGGAGAAATTAACCCTTCCAAAGTTGAGGTGGTTTTTTGTTTGTTTTCTTTTGTTTGTTTGTTGGTTTTTTGGTTTTTTGGGTTTTTTGTTTGTTTGTTTTTTGGGGTTTTTTTTGTATGTGTGTGTGTTTTTTGGTTTTTGAGGGGGTTTATTTTGTTGTTGTTGTGTTTGCTCGTTTGGGGTTTTTTGTTTGTTTTTTTTGAGGGGGGTTGTTGTTTTTTTTCCCCTCAACTTGGCTGGCACTTAGTAAGAAACTGTTTAAGAACTGATGATACTAAAGGGCTTTTCCAACCTAAACATTTCCATGATACTCTGGATGTACGGACAAATCCAGGAGCTTTTAGGGGTCTGCTGAAGCCTTGGATTCAGTGTTTTATGGCAGTTTAATGCCACTGGTGCAGTTTAATGCCCACTCTGCCTTTCAGCCTTGCTCTCCATTCCCATTCCTGCCTGGCCCTCTGGGAATCCCTTTGGATGTGCAGCAGAAGCCTCTGGAGCCCAGCAGGTACCATTTTTAGGTGGCAGGATGTCCAAGTGAGATACTTCTCCTGGTTTTGGGATAACTGACAGAGAAATCTGCTGTTTCCTCAGGACTGTTCCTCCCTGGCTTTTCAAATCCAGTGTTTCTAAACCCAACAGCACAAATTTCCTTGCCACTCTTGGTTTGGGTGCTTTATTTCCCCTCTCAAATAATGGCGTGATTGAGACATTCTTTATTCTGAAGTCAAATTTCCAAAATTACTTCCACCAACTTGCCCCTATGCCTGGCTTTCCTGTGCATTAGATAATCCCTGTTATTTTGGGATCACGCCTCAGCAGTCAAACTAAATCTTGATTAACTTCTGGTCATGAAAAAAAAAAAACCAAAAAAAAAAAAGAAAAAAGGCAGTGTATTTTCTATTTTTACTGCATCCTCTGGCAGTGTGGGGGAGATACTTTCATTTTCCACCAGAGAGCCACCTCAGAGCTGGAGTTTGTCCCTCACGGTTAAAAACACCCCAAAACCCTCTAATTAATGGCCAAATGATGAAGGGCAAAGGCAAAACAATCTGAGGCCAGACAGAACCTAAATCCTTTTCAGGCTCAGCACAACACATCCCTGGGCTGAGCGTGGCTGCTCAGTGAAATATTTTGGCTCAGGATGAAAATCTCTTGATCTCACCAGAGCAGCGTGTTCAGCTCTGTCAGACTTTTTGTACTTCCTGCGCTCAGGCCTCGCAACGTTTCTCAAGTGAAAAAAAAAAAACCCAAAAAAAAAAGAGCTCAGGCTGTGTAAATCAGACGTTGTGCAAGGTTTTTTTTCTGCTTTTAAGCCAAGGTTTTTATGAGCTTTAGTTCAATTTCCTATTCACAGGCCGCCGTCAGTGGTTTATCATGCTGACACAAATTAACTCTTTGAGCCTGGAAGAGGCTTGAAAAATTCTCTCTCTGCTGTGGCAAGGGGATTGAAGCTGCTGGATAAAGAGAATCTCAGACTGGTTTGGGCTGGAGGGACTTTAAGGATCATCCCAGCCATGGGCAGGGACACTTTCCACTGTCCCAGGCTGCTCCAAGTCCCAGTGTCCAGCCTGGCCTGGGACACTGCCAGGAATGAGGAATCCACAATTCTGGAGCTCCTGATCACTTCAGCCTCCACTCCCACCCAGCACCAGGGACTCGAGGACTTTTCCAACGGGATTCCCATCACAAGGAAAGTCAGAGCTGCCAATTTTCAGTGAGAAGCAGAGTGCTCAGGGGCAGGTGTCCCTGAATCCAGGCAGGGAGCACCTCCAGAGCAGGAAGATCATCTCAAGACCTTCAGGATCACCCAGGGCCACCCCAGCAGCACCAGCACCACCCAAACCCTGTCCCCAAGGGCCACATCCAGACTCCTCTGGGACAATTCCAGGGACTCCAAACCTCCCTGGGCAGCTCATCCCAAGGCTTGACCACTCTGCCAGGGAAATTTCCTTTCCCAATCTCCAACCTGAGCCTGCCCTGGTGCAATTTGAGGCCATTTCCTCTCCTCCTGTCCCTGCCCCTCCTGGCAGGGAGTTGTGCAGAGCCACCAGGGCCCCCCTGAGCCTCCTTTTCTCCAGGCTGAGCTCCCCAAATTCATCTGCTCCTCCCAGGTTTGGTTTTCCAAACCTTTCCCAGCTTCACTGCCCTTCCTTGGGCTCACCACAATTTTATTTTGCGTTTACAAGGCAAGAATCCCTCAATGCCTGGGTGCTCCTGGGCACTGCAGGACTCACAAGAAACGACCCACTATGTGTTTTTATGGTTTTTTCCGTGTTATAAAATTGCTGTGCTGATGTTTATTCTCAATTGACAACAAACCATCAAAATGTTGCACCACGGCCATGATTAATCAAGAAAGAAAAAAAATCACAAAGGCAAAACCAGGAGTAAACTTCTTTGCACGCCGAAAGAATCAGACCTTGTAGCAAAAAAAATGAGGGAAAAGTGGAAAATATTACACTTGGTGCTATTTTGAGCCGCATGAAAAGATTAGTTCTGTTTTTTTCTTTCGTAGGCAAAATTTATCGGGAGATTTTAAATGTTTACAACGCCACGAGCTTAAGAAACTCTAAAATGAGAAATGATTAAATGAAAAATTCTAAAATGAGAAATTCTAAAACGAGAAATTATTAAATGAGAAATTATTAAATGAGAAATTCTAAAATGAGAAATTCTAAAATGAAAAATTATTAAATGAGAAATTATAGAGAAATTATTAAAGGAAAAAATTCTAAAATTAGAAATTGTAAAAATCAATGATAAAATTTAATTGATAATTACAATGGAAATTTATGATTATAATTTTAAAAAATTATAAAAATTTAAATAAAAATTACAAAAATTAAAATAAAAATTACAAAAATTCCTCATTTTGACGCCCCATCCCGAAAAGCCTCCTTGAAATGTGTTTGGAATTTCAGAGGTTCCAGCCTGATCCCTTCAGTGAGGAGCTGGTGTGCTGTGATAGGACAAGGGCCACATCCTTTGTGGTTTGCACCACGCTCCATTAACGTCCCGGGGCTTCTCTGCCCGTCCCTGCTGCTGCTTCCCCACTCCCCTCTTTTCTTCCCAATTCTCACCCAGTACCGAGCTCCCAAAGAATGATGGATTTCCTCCTCCCAGAGCTGCGTGGCCTGATAAAGGAGAAATCCAATTTATTTTTTTTTTTCCCCTTTCCCTCACAATTTCGCTCGAGGGAGAAAAGCGCAATAAATTTTGGCGGGAACAGCAGAATCGAGGCGCTCTGGGGGGACGTTTCTTTGCAAAGCCTGTTGAGAAACAGGCTGAGAACCACCCACCCTAGGGATGATTGTTTTTCTTAAACGTCCCTTTTTGCTGTGCCCAGGAATTTTGAAACTGCCCCGAGTTTGGGTTGGAGTGGAGAAAGGAACGAAAAAGGGAACTGCTGGGAAAACCGTTCCACGCTCACACACACACTCACAACGTTCTTTTTGCAACGATGAAAGGTTTGTTTTACAGCTCAGCCCAAGCTGTTTGAGGGGTTTTTTTCTGCAGGTGAAGCGTTTCCTTAATAAGGTTAAAAGCACAAAATCTCCCTCAGTGTTTAAACCTGGATCCATAAATAGAACACGTTCTGGGCTTCTCACGGGTTAAATGAGGAGACTCTCCACGTTTCTGCTCAAGAGCCAGGACAGGTCTTCAATGAATGCATCAGAAATGCAGACACAGAAAAATGAGATGATCAGTGACAGGGGTGAAAGCTGCTAGGCTCAAGTTTAGAAGCAGAAAAGTGGATGAGACGACGTTGGCACTGATCCCTTCAGCCTCCACTCCCACCCAGCACCAGGAACTCGAGGACTTTTCCAATGGGATTCCCACCACAAGGAAAGACAGAGCTGCCAATTTTCAGTGAGAAGCAGAGTGCTCAGGGGCAGGTGTCCCCGAATTCAGGCAGGGAGCACCTTCAGAGCAGGAAGAGCTGGAGATGAAAATCATCTCAAGACCTCCAGGGTCACCCAGTGCCACCCCAGCAGCACCAGCATCACCCAAACCCTGTCCCCAAGGGCCACATCCAGACTCCTCCGGGACAATTCCAGGGATTCCAAACCTTACACGGCACCTTTTTATCTGTCAATTATGTTTTCTATGCATTTGAAGGTTGAAGCTGAGGTTTCCTGCAGGGAAAAACCTCTTTGCCCAAGGTTCTGCAGGATCTCGTGACAGGATCTGCGCCTGGGCTGCCAACACTGAACAGAAAATTTTATAGAAATGTAAAAACAAGGAATGATTTGAGGTGGAAGGGACCTCAGGGATCACCTCGTTCCACCCCCTGCCATGAGCAGGGACACCTCCCACTATCCCAGGTTACTCCAAGCCCAGTGCAGCCTGGCCCAGAACATTCCAGGTGTCCCTAAAATACTTCCCTAAAATTCCAGATAACTTTCAGCCCAGCACTGCTGGTAGCCCATCCCCCAAAGAAAACGAAATACTGGAGCAACACTGATGCCAAAAACGAGCAGCAAGGACGAAAATAAACCCCGTTCTGGGGTGCTGAGCTGCTGGATTAAGCAGCTTTAATGAAACTCCTCCTTTTCTGGACCAGCCAGCCAGCCCTCGGGTTTCAACCAGCTGCTCTCAAATTTTTCTGGGGGTTCCTGCCAACCACACGACCCCTGCTCTCCACCCCGTGCCGTGTGCTCTGGCCCTGCACAAACACAGCCCCACGAGGTTCCCCCTGCTCTTTATCAGACGCACAAAATTTCCTCAGGAACCTTTCCCGTGCTACAGATTAAACACCGAGCAGTTGCTGAGCTCAAAGAAAAAAAACCCAATTAAATTAAAATAAATAAATAGAAAGAAAAGCTGACGAGTTGCAGGAAGATCCTGCTCGTTATTTGAGCGGTGTTGCTTCCTTTCCCTGCTTGGGGTGCTGAGCAGAGTCAGCACTCGGGCACCTCCTGCTCACCCTTCCAGCATCTCCCCCACCCAGGCAAGAAGGTGCTGGTGACTCACAGGCTGCAGTGCCAGGAAAAAAAAAAAAAAAAAAAAAAAGAGAGAAAAACTTCGGGTATACGAGGAGAAGGGGGAGAAGAAAAAAATAAAAATAAAATAAAGATTTGGACGGCAGAGCTGGATTCGGGCAGGCTGCCCCGGCGGGGAGCTGTGACCCTCAGGAGCTGCTGGCTGGCGGTGGTGACACAGCAGCTGGGGAGCAGCATTCCGCATTCCCCGGGATGAATGGGAATAAACTCCTGACTCACAGCGGCGGGGCCGGGCAGGCTGGGGCTGTGAGCAGCTCCCGAGTGCTGCTCCCTGGCCAAGCCTGACGCTGGGACAGGCTCCGTGTCCTTGTCACCCACGTGGGGCACAGCCGGGCTGGCGCGGCCAGGGGAAAAGTTCAGCTCCGGGAGTTATTTAGGAAAGGTAATTCCCGGGAAGCTGAGAAGTTTCCCGTGCCAGCGCCTGGCCGAGCTGGATGAATAAGCCGTGACTAAAGCATCAGCTCCACGGGGGGTGGTGAGGACATGACGAGAACCTCTTGGTCACCGCTGACAGAACGCAGATTGCCGGGTGAAGCCCTTCGGTTCCCCCCCGGAGCCCCTCCAGGGCTGCAGCTGCTCCTTCAGCCCATCAGAGCATCCTCAGAGCCTCCCGGTCCATCCCCACCACTCCTTTCCCCGAGCCACGGGAGTTGCAGCAAACTTTCAGCAGGTTCCTAAGCATTTTTTCTTTTTTTTCTAAGCCTTAAACCCAGCCTAAACCCTGCCCTGCTGGCCGGGCTTGCTGCTCCCTCCTTCTCTGTCATTTGTCATGGCAGCTGCTCAAAAAGTCCCCCCCAAAAAGAAGCAAAAAATTCTGCCACTCTTGTACCTGCAGTAACTGCCAGGAGGTACCACTGGGATTTAGGAGGAGCAAATTCACAAGCATGCAATGGTTTGGTTTTTTTTTTAGCAGCCTAAACGAGTCCTGGTTGCAATCTCTTTAACTGATAAGCAACGAGATGATATTTCTGCCAGCTCAGATACCAACTCAGAGGAAACTGAAGTGGAAAAAAAAACCAACAAAACCCATGTACTACAAGGAAGTGCCCAGCTCCTCTCCAAACATGCATTTTTGTGAAACATAGGAAAGCAAAAACATCTCTTCAGTAAGTCCTGAATGGCACTTACCTCTCAAGAAGTGCTGGTAAGAAGGAAGTGACTCAAAAATGCTGTTTGAAGCCATTGTTTCCTCTTGAAAACTCACTCTCTCTTCGCTGGGAGGGAATCGAGGGCTCCTTCCACCTTGGGGAGTGAAAAATGAAGATTGGTCATTGCCACCACCCTCCTCCCAGCCATCCCTCTCGGCTCCATCCCGGCGCCTGGGGAGCGGATCCTGAGCTACTTTTTGCTCAAAGAACTCTGAAATTCTTTCTTAAAGAAACAAAAAACAAAAAAAAAAAAGGAGGGGGGAGAAAAAAAAAAATATAGCGGCTTGGTTGTGGTTGATGATGCTTACCACCCTCCGAAACCCTGTGGTTTGCAGGCACAACGATTTGCCCTCCCTTGCTGACCAATATCCCGGACCCGCTCTTGGGTGACTGCCTCCGTACCCAACTTGTGGTTCTGTGGTTGTTTATGAGGCCCAGAGAAGTGTTTCACACAACCCAAATTACAAATTTAACTGTTCCCCTTTCCAGGACCTGCCTCCATTGGTCCTTTGGCATCACATGACTGGGGTGATGTCGACTTTCTGCCTCTTTTTTTTTTTTTGGAAGGGTGGTTGTCTTTCTTTTTTTTTTTTTTTTTTTTTTTTAACTGGCTGAAGTCATGCCCTTCCCACTCCACCTGCCCTCCCCGGGGCTCCAGGCAAGGATGGAGTTGCTGAGGGAGGGAAAAACTGGTGATTCACCAGCCCCTGATGCTCCAAAAAGGTCTTTGATGAGTTAGTTCAACTCCTCTTGTTTGGTTGTTTGAGGGGGTTTTTTTTATTATTTTTAGGAGCTCCTGCTTATTTTGATAGCGACTTCATTGCTGCTTTTATTCCATAGGAATTCAAACCTGGGCTTGAGGCTGCTGTGAAGGCAGCAGGATGTGGAACTCATCCTGGAAAACATTGGGAATCAGCTGCAGGGAAAGACCCCTGTCTGGGGAAAGAGCACTGGAATGAGATTTATTTTTTTCAAGAGGATGGGAGGGAAAAAAAAGGGAGATTAGAAAGTTTTTCCCCTATTTTTTTTAAGAAAATGGGGGAAAAAAGGGGAAATTAAGAAGTCTGAACATTTTTTTTTTTAAGAAAATGGGTAAAAAAAAGGGGGAGATTAAAATGTCCCAATTTTATTAGGAATCTCTATGATGGCACCCTCTAAGGAGTGCTGGAAAATCACAGGAAATCTTGGTTTTCCACAGGGTCCAGTCCTACAATCTTTCCTCAGCACAATTCCTGTTTTTCCTTTGCCTTCTCCCTCCCCAAAAGAACAAGAAGAAAAAAAATTAAAAATAAAAAGCCTAAACCAATAATCACTTGGAAATGTTTTCTCTGGCTGTGACAATGAAGAAGAGAGGAGAAAATTCAATTACTACTCCATGAAGTGGGGAATTCCTGGAAAAAAAAAAAAGGTGCTTCAATCACTTGGATTTTTTTTCTTCTTATTGCAGCTATGGAAGTAGAGTCCTGGCCCTGCCTGAATTTCTTGTGGAAACACTTCCAGAGCATCCTGACTTCCTTCTAGGGGTGTGTGCATTTGATTTCCCTTTTTAAAGTTTGCTGAACCAGAGGCTTAAAGAATCCCAGAATGGTTTGGGTTGGGAATGACCTTGAAGATCACCCAGTGCCACCCCAGCCATGGCAGGGACACCTCCCACTGTCCCAGGCTGCTCCCAGCCCCAGTGTCCAGCCTGGCCTTGGGCACTGCCAGGGATCCAGGGGCAGCCACAGCTGCTCTGGGCACCCTGTGCCAGGGCCTGCCCACCCTGCCAGGGAACAATTCCTGATTCCCAAGATCCCAGCCAGCCCTGCCCTCTGGCACTGGGAGCCATTCCCTGGCTCCTGTCCCTCCAGCCCTTGTCCCCAGTCCCTCTGCAGCTCTCCTGGAGCCCCTTCAGGCCCTGGAAGGAGCTCTGAGCTCTCCCTGGAGCTTCTCCTCTCCAGCCTGAACAGGCCCAAAAAGCCTCTCGTGATGCAGAAAGATTTGGCAATTCCAGCAACACACGTTACCCAGGAAATTGGGATATTTTCCCAAATGAACTTCCTGAGGAAAAAAAAACAAAAACCCAGAGCAGTTCTGAACAGCAAGAACAGGGAACTGAGGACACCACTCCCAGGCGCTGAGCTTGGCTCAATCCTGAATTAAAGTTTTGGGTTTTTTTTTCCTTCCCGGCTCTTCTGGATCCCGCCGCCAACTTTCTGCCTGGATCGGGATAAACCTCTTCCCGCTCCGGGGCTGGATGCCTTCCACTCCGGCAGGAACAACCCAACCAGGGTTCACCTGCCAAGCCAGCCCGGCTGCCCCGGGCCGCTGCTCTGGAGCCGGGATGGAGCGGCGAGAGCGCTCCGGGAAGCGCATCCCGGCATCGGCTCGGATCCGGGAGGGATCAGGGAGGGATCGGGGACGGATCTGGGAGGGAAAAGGGAGGGATCCGGGCAGGATCTGGGAGGGATTGCGGGAGGGATGCGGGAGGGATCAGGGCGGGATGCGGGAGGGATCCCGGAGGGAAAAGGGAGGGATCCGGGAGGGATCCGGGCAGGAATCGGGCGGGATCTGGGAGAGATTGCGGGAGGGATGCGGGAGGGATCCGGGAGGGACCCAGGAAGATCCGGGCGGGATCCGGATGGGATGCAGGAGGGATCCAGGAGGATCCGAGAGAGATCCGGGCGGGATCCGAGGAGGATGCGGGAGGGATCCGGGCGGGATCCGGGCAGGATGCTGGCGGGATCCAGGAGGGATCCAGGAGGATCCGGGAGACATCCGGGCGGGATCCGGGGAGGATGCGGGAAGGATCGGGGCGGGATCCAAGCAGGATGCGGGAGGGATCCGGACGGGATCCGGGTGGGATGCTGGCGGGATCCGGGAGGGATCCAGGAGGGATCCAGGAAGGATCCGGGAAAAATCCTGGAGGAATCGGGGCGGGATCCAAGCAGGATGCGGGAGGGATCCGGGCGGGATCCAAGCAGGATGCGGGAGGGATCCGGACGGGATCCGGGTGGGATGCTGGCGGGATCCGGGAGGGATCCAGGAGGATCCAGGAAGGATCCGGGAAAAATCCGGGAGGGATCGGGGCGGGATCCAGGAGGGATCCGCGCGGGCGCTGCGGGACCGGCACCGGCAGAGGGAGCTCGGGCCGGCGGCACCGAATTTTGGCTTCACTTTCGCAGGGTCCCCGCCCCAAAAAGACGATGATGCGAGGTGAATTCAGGGAGCAAAGGTGGCACATTCACCTGGGGGAAGAGAAACGCCCAAAGTTCAGGTTTGTCACCACTGGAAAGGACTTTTAAATCGGGACACAGAGGAGAGGTGCGAAGTGCTGAGTGAGGAATTAGCTGCTCTGTCCCGACAGGCAGGACAAAGGATTATGGAATCATGGACTATCCTGACACAGCTCCAGCTGCTCCCTGGCTCCTGTCCCTGTCCCAGGGGGCAGAGATCAGAGCTGCCCCTGAGGATGAAGGATTTATTCTGAACCAGGCTGCTGCAGGGATGTGTTCTGTGGCAGGAGATCAGATTCCTGAATTTCTTACCGTCTGCCCTGGCATCAGGGATAGAGACTCTTCCTGAAGGATCTCTCGTCGCAGTAGGACATAAAAGAAACGACACTCACACACTGAGATGTTTAAGGCAAAAAAAAAAAGGGAAGTTTATTTACAGACTTTGACATTTATAGAATTCTAACAGTGACCATGGATTGGAGGAAGAAAATCTTCCTCTCCAGCTACATTGGTCAACTTAACAGTTCATCAACAGTCTCTTTGTTATGAGAAAAATGTAAACATGAAAGAACAGTTACAACAACAAGCTGTTTATGTAAAAATCATAAAAAACTACAAAAGGTAAATACAGAAAGCTAAAATAAAACTTAAAAAAAGACTTTAGAAAAAAAAGAGGAGAGAAAAAACAAAAAAAACCCAAAAAAACAAAACAAAAACAAACAAAAACCCCCCAATAAACCACAAAAAAAACCCAACAAAAACAAACAAACAAAAAAACCCAACAAAAACAAAACAAACAAAACATAAATCACAAACAAACAAACAAAAAAGCACCAAAAAAAAACCCCAAAAAACCCCACACACAACCAAAACCCAATCAACAATCTCTGATCCCTGGATGCTCAGCAGACAAAAACCATCAGAGCCTGAAACCTCTCTTTGGGCCCCCTGATCCATCCCTGCCCATGGAATGAGATGATGCCCAGGGTCCCTCCCAACCCAAACCATCCCACGATTCTGCAGTTCCCCCATTCTCTGCTCGGTGTTGCATTGATTTCCCTTTTCCTGGCACTCAGCAGGTTGGGGCAGGAATGGGCTGGGCCAGGGCTAGGGCACAGCTGAGGGACAAGGGACAGTTGGAATGCTTCTGTCACCTCCTGGCTGCAGATGATGCAAGGGAAAAGCTCGAGCGGCTCCTGGCACCCCAGACTCGGATTTGCCAACAGGCAGCTGGAAATAGCACACATGGAATGGGATTTGTTAAGCTCTGAGCACCTTGAATTCCCCAGGAATGCTTCATTAAGGTTTAACCACCCTAAATTTTCCAGGCAAGGACTGAGCCACGTGGGTCTCTGCCACACTCCAGCAAGAGGATGAACTGCTCTTCTCCCAGGCCACTTCTATATCCACCAGCAAAAGCCACGAATCCCCAAAAAAAAGTGGGGAAGGGTTGTTGGAAATGCTCCATCCACCACAGGGCCGTGTTGTGCTGGGTGCACCTCAGCTGTTCCTGCAGCCTGCCAATAAATCCGTGTCAAAATGTGCCCTGGGCGTGGCTGGCATAGCTGGGAGGAGAGGGATAAACGGAATTGTTCTCAATTCCGGCCTCAGGGAGGGCGTCCAGGGGTTGCTGTGCCACTGTTAATGCCAATCTCTTTTTTTTTTTAAAGCTGACCTCTAATTATTGTCAAAACAGGTCCTTAGAAAAGTCGTCTCACTGGGATTTGGGCAGTGTTTGATTTTTAATGAGGGAGATTCTGTCCTCTGTGCTGGTCCCTCGAGGGCTGTGTCCAGTTGTGGCTCCTGCAGGAGAGCCCTGGAGGGGCTGCAGCGTGTCCAGGGCAGGGAAGGGAGCTGGGGAAGGGGCTGGAGGCCCAGGAGGGGCTGAGGGAGCTGGGAAGGGGCTGAGCCTGGAGAAAAGGAGGCTCAGGGGGGCCCTGGTGGCTCTGCACAACTCCTGCCAGGAGGGGACAGCCGGGGGGGTCGGGCTCTGCTGCCAGGGCACAGGGACAGGAGGAGAGGGAACGGCCTCAGGCTGGGCCAGGGGAGGCTCAGCTGGGCCAGCAGCAGGAATTTCCCCATGGAAAGGGAGCTCAGGCCTTGGAACTGCCCAGGGAGCTTTGCAGTGCCCATCCCTGGAGGTGTCACCTGGAGGTGGCACTCAGAGCTCTGGGCTGGGGACAAGGTGGGCACAGCTGGGACTCAGTGACCTTGGAACTCCATTCCAACCTTAATGAATCTGGGATTCTATCAAATATTTTGGATGTGTTCATTTTTTTATTTTGATTTTTTCCTCCAGCCCTTCAGCCCCTTCAATGCCAGTCATGGTTTGTTCTGCCACAGTGGGGTTTTTATTTCTTTTTCACTCTGATTTTTGAGTCTGGGAGGGCTTTTCCAACCCAACTGATTCTGTGAATGAGACTTCCTGGCAGAATAAGAATCTCCTGAGTGTCACCTGGAGGTGGCACTCAGTGCTCTGGGCTGGGGACAGGGTGGGCACAGCTGGGACTGCCTGGGCTGGGAGGGCTTTGCCAGCCTCAGGGATTTTGGGGATTCTCAAAAGCAGCACAACCCAGGTTCTCCCTGTCCCAGCTTTCTGTGCTGAGGGTTTTGGCACAGAGAGAGAAAGCCGAGAGGAGTCAGAGCTGAGTGTGTGTCCTGCTCCAGACAGAATTTACATTTTCCATCCCTTTGCCTCCTGCTCTCCTGGAAGCCAAAGGGAAAGCTTCAGGCTTTCATCACCTGCATGAGTCTCCCTCCACCCTGCAGTGTCAGAGCACGGTGGCTTCTCTGAGCCCCATGCATGAGGTGGAAGGGTTATGAAAATAATAATTAAAAGAAATGAGGAGGAGCGAATTCGCCCAGAGATGGCGTTCCAGAGGAACTGGATCTGCCTGGGAATGAGGCCGTCACTCAACACAGCACAGAAGAGCAGGAAATGTTTTAAAACAACATCCCAAAGTGTCACTCTGGCGGTTTTGAAATAAAATGTTTTGACTTTTTATTTCGAAAATTGACCCAGATTAAATAACTCAGCTAAAAAAAGGCCTGACCTAAACAAACTTTTCCTTCTGAGCTTCCTGGTTTGCCTCCAGCCTAAAAATTCTGCACATTTGGGCTTTTTTCTCCCTGGATACAAGAGCTCTTTTATTTATTTCCATTTTATTTATTCATTTATTCCCATTTAGTTTATCTGTTTATTTCCATTTCATGCCTTTATTTCCATTTATTTGTTTCCATTCTATTTATTTCCATTCTATTTCTTTATTCCCATTTCATTTCATTTCTTTCTCTTTTTTTCTTTGTTTCCATTTTTATTCCTTTATTTCCACTTCCTTTATTTATTTCCACTTTATTTATTTGTTTATCATTTATTTATTTATTATAATTTATTTTCATTTATTTATTTATTTATTTCCACTCTTTTTGTTTGTTTGTTTGTTTTTGTTTTTTTTTTTGTTTTTTTTTTATTTATTTTTTCAGTAACAGAATTTGCAGGGGGTGTCCTCATTTTTGTGCTGGTGGTTTGAAATGAGTCCAATGTTTATGGTCAGCAGAGGAAAAGGCAGACAAATGGTGGGGAAAAAAAAAAAAAGGAATAACACAAGAAACTTGTGGGGAAAGGAAAGGTCTCAAAAATCCAGATAAACGCCTAAATATGATTGCATGTAATGCCCTTATAAAACTTACAAATATTTGAAAAATTTGGAATATTTTAAATTTAAAATCAGTGGCTGCCAGGATGGGTTACTCCCTGGAGCCAGGCACAATCAGAGATGATTCCCATTGGAAAAAACAAAAAACTTCCCACCTCAGTGACCTTTTTGCCCTTTTATTCTCTCTCCTAATGTGTGGCAAATTCCAGAGTTCCACTCCAGCTTTTCCATTGGCTTTTCACTGCCTCAGGACCTGCACTGGGATCGGTGGGATTGCTCACAGGTGGGATCAAACTGAGAAGGATTTTCCCTCTTATTTTCCCTGGATTCAGGCACCCTGGGGTGATTCTCCTGATATTATAATGAGCTCTTGCCCCACTGATTATTTTTTAGGGGATATTTCGGGATGTTTTGGAAAGGAATGAATTCTTTCCCTGTTAATGTGGAAAATGAGAATTGAAATACGTTTTTAGTTAAGACTTTTAGTAAGTCTTTCTCTCTTTACTCGAGAAAGAGGAGTAATGCAGGAATTTGGTTCTAAAAATTGGAATCATGGAATCATGGGATGGGATTTTAAGGATCATCTCATTCCACCTCCTGTCATGGGCAGGGACACCTCCCACTGTCCCAGGCTGCTCCAAATCCCAACCAATCTGGCCTTGGGCACTGCCAGGGATCAGGGGCAGCCACAGCTGCTCTGGGAATTCCATCCCAGCCCCTCCCCACCCTCCCAGGGAAGAATTCCTTCCCAATATCCCATCCATGATTCCACCTGCTACAACCCCATGTCAGGGCAATGAGGGAAAAACCCATCCCAAACTCAAGCTTCCTCTTTCGATTCCAAAGGAATTTGGTTTGGATTTGAGAGGATCTGGATTTTATGACCTTGCAGCAGCCCGAGCCCAGCGTGTGACAAAATTCTCTTCCAGGGTCTCCCTTCACCCAGGGAAGAATTCCTTCCCCAAAATCCCATCCAATCCACACTTTTTGGCAGTTTGAAGCCAAGGGGATAAGGTGCAGATAATCAGGAGCTCATCAGCCCTTCTCCACTCTTCCCTCCTGTGCCACATCAGGGCAGTTAATGAAACCCCACTGATGAATTAACTCTGGAAAAAACCTCCCTGGAGTATTGGAAACCTTCCTCTTACCCAGGCAGGAGGAGGAGAGGGAAGTCCTGGATCGGTGGGATTGTTTTGAAGCTTCCCTCTGGAAACCTGGGGTAGTGGAAGGGTCCCTGGTGGAACTTG